>JAVJIF010016229.1:0-77138 GCA_038442645.1 Agave tequilana | reverse complement strand
CCCCCCCAAAAAAAAAAAAAAAAAAAAAAAAAACCAACCACACACATACACAGACACAGATATCCACACACACAAGAAGGTGGTGGATTGACGTTAGTTTGGCACAGTTCAAGAATAAGCTTCACTATGAAATAACTCTAATTTAGTGAAGGAGGTTTCAAAAGACTGTCTTTTCAATTGTTTGAGTGGTGGCATTCATAGTTATTGTTATGACTCTTGTTTTCTGTATCAACATCACTATTGCCAGCGGAATTTATTTTAAAATTTGGTTGAGATTGGATCCTTTCCCACTCTTTCTTTCCTGTTCTAAATTGTGTTTGGTTTTGCAACATAGTGCTATGTTATCACCTGATTTATTTAAATTACACTAACTTCAGGTCCAAAGAAAGCATGCCTATGATCTTAGGCAATCAATTCTGACGGGTGACTCTGAAAGAATTTGTGACATATATTTCAGTAAGTTTATTAATTCTAACCTTTTCTACAACATTGAGTTACTACACATTTATTGAAGCATGCTGACTTCTAGGGTTTCATTGCAATGGTAAATACATGTTCTTGCATGAGTCTATTGTTTCTATAATGTGATTTTCTAAGTATTTCATCTCATCTTCTGTTTGTTCGTTGAAGATGGTTAAAACTAATGTTTTATTGGATCTTCTATTTATCATCTTCTGTCATAATCAATGCATGTATAACTCAAGCAGGAATTTCTCATACTGGTTCTTTTATTCACTTTAGGACATTTCATTGAATCTATTTCATCATGGTTCCATTATAGCCCAACTATATTCTTCTTTCTCTAACCCCATAACTACTCTGAGATGATCATGTGCATCGAAAAATGATCTATTGGATCTCAGATTGGTTATGGACTCTGGTTTGTGGCTTGGATCATTTCCTTTTTGTTTTTGTTCTACTTTAGTTTTCCAAGTTTCTCAGTCCGGTGGTTCTTTTGTTTCCCCCCTTTCCCTGTGATATCTCCCATCATTTTGTGATAACTTTTGCCTTGTTTTGCCAGGTTAACCTGTCTTAAGAGACTCATTTGTTAGCTGACAATATATCTTTAAAACTGATGGAAGTGATCCAGATGTGTATCCAACCATTTAAGAACCAGTAATTTGGTCTCCTGGTAGTTGGTTGTGATATAAAACTTGCTACAGGGCTACAATATACTTCTTATGGAACCAAGATAAACTGGTAGATGTATAATTTTTTTCCCCAGGGGTCCTAAGTCTACAGCTACGAAAAAGTTAGTAACAGTAGAAACAGAGGGCTCACATCAACTACATTTTTGGAGAGAAACACATTTGCCACTAACCATCAATCTGAAGTTTTTTAGACTAAGTTGCTACAGAATATATGATGTTACTAACACCTAAGTTGCTAACAGAATATATGATGTTACTGTTGTTGGAAGGTCATGGTAGTGAAGCCAGTCATCTACAAATCATATTTAGCATAAAGACCAGTCTGCATCATTAAGTGATTAAACATGTGCCACAAGGTTGGTATTACTAATATGACCACAAGACATTGATTTCATTGTTTAAAAAAACAGCAAGATTATGCATCCTTAGATCATAAAAATGTCTCCTCATTGGGGGTCAAATAGACTGCCTCTAATTAAATAGGGAAATACACTACGACAAAAGCCAACCGCGTTGGTGACTTTGAACTTCGTCAATGATGTGAAAGAAAGGAAGCATGCAGCACCAACAATGAAAAAATCATGAACTTTCCTTGATTGGTTGACAAGAAAGTGGTAAAACATCTTTATAGTTTGCCTTCTCCAATCCGCCAAGGGATATTTGGAAAAAATGGCTAAAATAGCCCTTTCCAGTAGAGCTTCTCATGCCTGCAAGGTTATTTGGCACGAGCCTTATATTGCAGCTTAATTACACTGCAAATAGTTAATCCCTTGCTAACTTTTTAATAGATTTGAGGCGATTCTTTCTCCTGAAAGTTGAAGAGAAATAACCTACACCACAGAGCGACGATAATACCTTGGACAAAGCACAAATAGTAGAATACAAATGGATCCATATTTAGAAGTGCACTATTATACTATTATGTAATTTATTCTTTGGTTGTATCATTAAATGATACATTGTCTGTACTGAAAAATGTTGAGAAATAGAAATTCGCTGGAAAAACAATGGTGTAATTATGTATAAGTGGTGATTATTCAAAATTGTTTCATATGGACGTAGGAATGATGAACTAGAAATTTATCTTTGATACACACTGTATATACGGATTTAACAAAAAGGGTTAATGCATTGTCATAATTTGATATGTTATGTATGTTAGGATATTGCCCTAAGTGGCTTTAACATATGGTTAACTTTTTAAGTTCCCAGGATTCTATCCGCCTGCCGTTAATTTGGTAACAGAACTTCATTTCCAGGACAGTGGTGCAAACATCAAATTTGCTCGCTTATCATTTTTCTGTATCACGGTGATAAAAGAAATTTTCCTTGTAGGTACATGCAGGCAGTTGTTGATGACATTGTCTTGGGAAACATTGATCCACTAAAGGTATCTAAATTTCTATCACATGAAGTGGAAACATATTATATGCTTTCATGTATTCTGCATAAGCTGCTTTTTCTTGTTATGTAGCATCCAAATGAGTGGAATTTGGGGGATCTCTTGAATGAATTTCTTGGAATTGGTGGAAGAATAGTGGCTGGTAACTGAATTTTCAGAGAGCACCTTTATCTTTTCTTATTAGTTATTACGCCATATTTTTGTGCTATACTTTTGCCACTATTTTAAAACGGGAAAGCATCTAACTTAATTGAGTTGATAGAACCATTTGCAGAGGTCAGGGAAGAAGATTTACTATCGTCACTTGAACTGATACATGAATTAAGCTCTATAAAGGTTGACAAGTTCTCCCTTCCAAACTTGCCGGTACCTCCTAAGACATTTAGAGGTACACACAAGAAAAATTCTTCTTTGAAATGCTGGTTCACTGTCTGTTCTGATGATACCACAAGGTAAGATCCTGCTGATGTTTTCGTATGTTTTTGTCTGCGCATATCCAGAGAACAAGTCCTGTGCTTTATAATAGGAGGGGGAGATTCGGAGGAACTGTCAACCTACTCCGCAAGTACCTTGGAGACTGTCTGATTGCTCCGTATTTAGACGTCTTACAGGAATCTGATTATGATGATACCTACCATTCAGTATATTGAGGTAACTTCGTCTGTTCTTTCTTGTGTCTTTTTCGCATTGTTAGATTAGATGCTTTTCCATACATCTGCAAATTAGTGTTTCTATATGAGCACGTTACATTGGTTCTCTTCAGCCGTAATCACAATTTTTATCTAGTTTTTAGGAAGCCATATAAATCTCATATTCATGAAAATGAGAAGAAAGTTGGGACTCGGGGGCTTTGTTCATTTCTTTTAAATATTTCTAAAATCTGTTCCCTATATGCAGTTGTGATTGAGCTCCATTTGCTTGTCTAATTTGATGGATGGTGTCATGAGTTGTCTTCTATTTGGCTGCTAAGTCCTGAGAATAGTCTTGATTTAGTCATCTAAATACTAGGTCTGTGCCGGCAACTTCTGATAAAATTTCTTAAACCTTAGCTCTTTGGATTTCCTCGGATTCTGTCTCTTGACCTTGCTTTTCATGTAAGCTACTGCAGACCAATGGCAGCATGCTCAGATTGTAATCATAAGTATAAGATTTAACAGTTACTATTGTTCGGTTCACTCTTCTTGGAAAAACTCGGTATTTATTCTCTCAATTGAGCTTTTGTTGTCATGATCATCCTCACAAACTGAATTTGACCCGGATTGTGTTGGATGATTTTGCATATGACCAACCAGATTTTGTGATGACAGTGTGCTGACAGATGTCACCCACGAAATAAGAAGCTGACTGGTTATTTTGCTGTCCTTTTCTAGGTTTACATATTTGTTTCTTTATCTGTCGCACTTTGTATTAACTACACTGTTTCGAGGGGATAAGGGGCTTGAACTTAAGATGTCTCATTTCTAAGAAGCAGAATGGGCATATCAAGCTCATGCTCATCATGTAGCTTTGTCATCAATACTCTATAAAACTTATCAGCAGAATGAGTTTTATGCTTTACAGAGCCCTTCTGCTAAGGATAGCAAGATATAATGCCAGTTTAGTGTCTACTTACTGATGAACTTTTTCTTATTGAATTTCAGAGAGAAGTAATAGTGAAAACCCTAGATTCTTTCTGGAGGGACCATTTAATAAGCATGAACAGGCTTAGTTCAGCAGTAAATTTCTTCTCTCTTTGTTCATCAATACCATTTCTCATAAATCCTAACATGTCATAACAGTACATTTTGGTTTCCTGCAGGTTAATGTAAGAAGCTTTGGGCACAGAAATCGTCTTGAGGAGTACAAAATAATGGGTGTCGCTTCTTCATCTCAATGCTAAGTGCAACTTGAAGATTGACAGTTAAATCATCATTACACTATTGGTCATCTGCAATGGAATCAGAAGAGTTATTTGCACCTTAAAAGCTGAACATGTAGATTAATTTGTCACTGCCCTATATTTATTTCTAGTTCTTTTCCCTGTATAGTATTCAAGTTTCTTGTAGATGATAATCTGTTTATGTTGTCTTTATGATTGCACTTGAGATTCACTGATGAAAACTCTGCCTTGTCCCTCCGAAGATTAGTAAGAATCGTTTTTTTTTTTCCCGTTACGCAGAATAGAGGAAATGGAGTATTGTTAATGGCTGGGTTTCCGGTGATTCTTCCACAAGAGCAGGAAAGCAATCATTTTTGAGTTCCAAACCACCTTGGACTTGGCATTGTCACAAGGAAGTTGATTCCTACTGCGGCTCTACTTCTACATCCTTCAGCTAATTTGTTTCCATACTTGAAGCATTCTTTACTTGCATGAGCAGGTACTATTCCTTCTCAACTAATAGTTACTGCCAGTCACTTCATTGTCGACTCCTAGTAAAACATGTATTGTTGCCATAGCTTTATTTATTTTACAAGTGTTTATTAAAGCTAACAGTCTTCATGACTACAAAATTTTAGGATTTTACTTTATTATTGGAATATTGATTGCGTGAAGGATACTTAGGCGTCCATTTCTTTTTTCTGGTTTTGATCCTTGAAGACTATTGACGTTTCAATTCAACTACAAACATCAAACCAACTAAATGTTGATATAAAGGCTGGTGACGCTTTCATCACCCTTGTTAAAGAAGAATTCCGTCCGATTTTGATTCTTCTCGACTGCTGACAAGGGGCCAACAACATGACAGTCAATGGAGTTGACTTTATTCGTAGAAACTATGGGGCATTGGCACGGTCATGGAAACACATCAAGATGACAATTTCTAGGAAACGGACACGGTAACATGACAACAAATTACACATACTTACATGCGCATGTGTACACACTCATGCGTATGTATGTATGTACATCTTCATGCATGCATATACACACATGTATATATTTATGCATGTGTATGATTGATAAAGAGGGAATGTACAACAATCCACGGTAAACTAGATCTGAAAAATTAGCTAATACTGGTATGTGTTAGTTGTATGAGGGTTCAAAGCATGACCATCTGAAACCTCCCCCAAAAATTCCTACACAACCCTAAAAGCAATAGTATCAATTAGGGATGATAATGGGTTTGGGCCGGCCTAAGGGGCCCCTGACCTGGCCCTAAAAAGGCGCGACCCCGGCCTTGTCAAAATTGGGCCGGGTTGGGGCCTTGTTTTGGGCCCATTTTATTTCGGGGGTGGGGGTCGGACGACCCTGACCACTACCTGAGCGCTGGCCCTTAAGGAGACATGTTTTAGGTCCTGCCATAAGTCCAAATTCAATATTTAACATGCTTATTCTCAAATTAATAATAATATTATTATCCTATAATTTTTAAAATTTTAAGAATAATCTTAATCTTAGAAAACATAGAGTTTGAGAGAAATAAGAAAGAAAAATATAGATGTTTTTTTTTAAAAAAAATGAATATTCTTAGGGACCAAACGAAGACCCTATGGTGGACTCTAAAGCCGCGGGGCCAATTGAATTATGGCTCAGGCCAGGGTTGGGGCTGGATTTAAGGCCCCAAATATTTTAGAGCCGATTGAATTATGGCTCAGGACCAGGGTTGGGGCTGGATTTAAGGCCCTAAATATTTCAGGGCCAGGGTTGGGGCTGGATTTAAGGCCCTAAATATTTTAGGGCCGGGGCCCTAGGCCCGGCCCCGACCCATTATCATCCCTAGTATCGGCCAATATCAACCCAATACTGGCTGGTACCAGCTATTGATGGATGGTCCAAAATGAATAGATATTGGCCATATTGGTCAATGCTAATGTTATGTAAGATTGTTTATTCAGGGACAAGTTAAAAAATATAACCAGTAAACTAAAGACTTGTGATTAAACTGTAGTTTTTCATGTAATGGCCAAAAGAATCCTCATTTAATGGTCAAAAATTGCAAAGCCTAAAAGCTCATACTCCCTAGATATGTATTAGAAATCAAATTAGTAAAAGAGGAAACGATGAGAGCAAAATTAGTTTCAGTTTCTTCACTTGTTATTCTCATCGATTTTGATTTTTGAAATGAAAATAGGAGAGAGCGAATAGGAAGCAAAGAGGGGGAAAACTACAAAGAAGCGGAGTTGATGCGGACAATGGAACAAAAATACGACAAATCTTTCATCGTTGGAGAAGACGCACCAACTCAACATAGATTCAGTAGTTCTACTAGCATTATGATTTCTAATTTATATTTCTTGTATTTTTGATATTTAGTAATTGAAGTTGTAATAGGACTCTAGTTTCTTTTTTATGTGTTTTTTCTTTATTTTTAGACTTTTGATTTCTTTTAGGATTAGGATTATGCAATCCAAATACAAATAGGAAATGCAATTTTGTATCTTATATAAAAGCTACATGTAATCACTTTTTTCAATGAACAATCAATAAAAGCTTTTACTCTCAATTGAGTTTAATACGAATTTTCAATTCCCTTCTCTATTAGTGGTGGGATGCCCTATTAGACTCAATTATTGGTGGGAAGTCGTAATTGATTTATCTATCTTTATTCCCTCTCTATCTCCTCTTCAAATTTTTCCTCTCAAATAAATCTCCGTCAAATATCCCGTCGCCAAATCCCTCTCTTTCGTCACGCATCCAGTAACTTCGGCCTCATTTGCATAAGCGCCTCGTCTCCTCGACGGCACTGTTTTCGTCGACTGTATTTCTTCTCATCGGCGTGAGTTTTTAAATCAACCAACAATCAACAAGCAAAACAAGATCAAATTTACAATCAGTTCAGGTATTTTTTTTATTACATCAACTCTTTAATTATAAGTTTAGATATACATCATCCAGTATGTTATCTATTCTGATTTTCTGTTCACATTAAAAGTGAGCGAGTGATTTTGTTTCTCCCTTGTAATGACTTGACTTCTTTATTGCGTATAGAAGATTTCCTGCATAAACAAAGTTTCTAATTAGTTCTTTAAACATTAAAATTGATAAGCACTTGCATGATTAACATAGTATAATCTAATATTATCTGTTTTAATTCAATTCCTACCAACGATCTTTCTTGTTGGTGAAGCGTATCTTTGAATTAAGTTATCTATTGCTTCCGCCCCATACACGTTTCATATCAGGAGTCCTCATCTTAAGTTTAAAAATAAGATGAAGTCCTTCTATACTAAAAGTCTAGAAATATTATATAAATTTAAAAAATTCAATGAGTTAAATTTAGAAGAAGAAAAAAAACTTAAATTTTTATTGACATGCTACCAACATCATTAAAATTTATGTGATGAAAGAACGTAACTTATCTGTTTATTTCTTTGAACTTAATTATTAATTCACATACTGTTATCATTTTGAAAATTAGCATGGTATTATGATTATTATCTTCCAGATTATATAAGATTAAATCAAAACTTAATCAAAGCCTCATCTATTATAAGAGAAAACATGTCAAACTGTTGCTAGTTAATTTTTTAAAGAAAACTTAATTTTAGAAACTTTTTGAAGTTATGGATACATGAAATCCATATACCAGGTCAGTAATCCCAAACTACTAAAACTATTAAACTATAAATACTGAACTTGGAAGAGCGTCAGATATTGATGCTGATATTGAGATTTCAAAACTTGATGCGCACATGCATATATGCAAATGAACATAACACGTTTGTAATGGTCGGATAACATGCAAGGTCTATACATGCTAGAAGTTAGCCTGTTTACTGTTATATTATCGTTGCTTTTTATAGTCTTAATGGCTTTTCTATATAATTGCTTTATGTATCTTACTTGTATGAAGCGTTTCAATTTATTATAATTTTAACCACATCTCTAATTGAAAGTGGAAGTGAAAGTGGATACATAGTGGACCATGTAACGAGCATGAAGAAGTGTCTGAGAGGAGTTGAAAACTTTCACCCAAGAAGTGTTTGGTACCTAACTAAATATATTGAAAAGTTGAGGGCAAAGCATCTGGAAGCTTGGTGTTTGACATGTCTGATGTGAACATGTCTTCAAGAAATTGGCGTGCAAGACGGTGCACTGTATTCAACCATAGAAGGATGGATACATACAGGTTCTCAAGGGGAACTTATATAAGTCCACTGACATCCAAAAAAAATTATGTAGTTTGACTTAATTGGAGACTGCACGATAGTTTTATTAGATACAATAAGTAATTAAGTTTAATATCTTGTTTCATCTCTCACGTCAATTACAAGGTGCTCATATTCAGAGCTGAAGAAGTTGACAATCGGCATCCATGTCTTTAGTTGAGAAAGTATAGATGTTGTACTTTGAAAATGGCAGATGCTTAAAAACATAAATTGCAAGACAGTGCAGCGTAGTTAACTCTTTGTGATGTTGAAATTTTTAAAAAGATGTTGAAAAAGCTTAGAGACTAAAGGGCATTTTTTTGAAAAAAAACATTTTTAGATTTTAATTTGACTAAAAGACCTCCCTGAAAATAATTTGCGAAATTGACCTCTTTTTTTTTCCATATTGCTGTGACGTAGGCAGGGTGCCGCTATCGCTTAGCCATGTTCGCTTTTTTTTTTTTTAAATTTTAGGTTTTAATGATGGGGGAAACAAACGGCTTAGATTTAGTAGATTTGAGATTTTTATTTAAATTAGATTTGGTTGAGATTTGAGAGTGATTTGAATTTAGATGTGGTTAGATTTGATCAGATTTGGTGAGATTTGATGTTATCAATAATTGCACGTACAGTTCTCGTGTTGTAAATTATATAGAGCCATGTAGTGATCTTTGAAAATTAAAATGGAATAATTTTGATTAAAAAATGAAGCTTTTTGTTTTGGGTATTGATTTTGATCCCCATGGATTAAATCATAGGCGGTAAAGTCAAGATTCAGGTTGCGATCCGCGATCATATCTTTCTTTTCCTCTCTTTTTCTTTCCAAATTCCACCAAATCCCCACCATAAACCCTAAATCTACCTCCATCTCACGTCAATTAGGTATCAAAGTTGAATTTTTGCTTTTCGCTTCCACAAAATCTACTTCAAATTTTTTTTTTTTTTACTGTTCTGTAAACAGTAAATTTACTGTTTACGGTTATTGTTCACTGTAGAGCGCAGGCAGAATTCGTTTTAGGTCCGTTTGGAGTCTGATTCGAGTTCTGTCTGAAGCGATGGATGCGTGACTGAGCCCCGGAGTCACTGTAAAAAGTTCATAGCAGTTGTACAACGAGTCTGACTTCTACAAACCTGTAATTGGTGCTGATACCATTCCTGCAACAGAAGATCAGCGTTTCAGACGTCATTTCCAGCCTGATTTAAGCCGAGTTTGAGCCGTTGAGATTTTTTTCGGTAATTTTTGAACTTATATATTGAATTTACATCATGGATTTTTACTTTTGTGGCCGATATATCCGTATTAAGGGTGATCCAAAGTAAGTGGGAATGATATATATGATGCTGTTTCGATTTGACCTTTATGGTTACGAAGTTTGGGAAAGCAATCTTGAATCTTTTTTCAGTTGTTTCACTCTAACATCTGAGCAGAAGTGTCATTATGCCCGAATGAAGTTAGTGGAAGAGCCATATCATTGGGTAAATGATAACTACAAGTTCTGTCGATATTGATCTTGATTGCAAAGTTTTCTTCCTACTCGGTATGCTCCACATCTTTATGCAGACTGCCAAGAGTTTATGTTGAGTAAGAGCCCAACAACCGATCAATTACTAATATATGCACTGAGATTCGAGAGGCCCTAAAGAGATATGTAGCAAGTCAGGCTGTAAAGATTGACACAGAGCCAGAACCAGAACCAAAAGTTACAGCTGAGCCTGAGGCAGAAGCAGAAGTTGCAGCTGAGGCAGATCAGAGCCAACAGTTGTTAATGAGCCTGAGCCAGAAATAGAAGAACGTCTTATAGAGACTTCAACAGACCTACTAGCGGAGTTTTTCATGGAGCTAGTGCCTTCTTCGCCGGCAGCTGTGAGGGTCCCTTACCTCTGAGATCGCCTGATGTATACGATCTTTTGCAGTTCCTTCTAGAGGCGATAGGTTCACAGGAGTTCAGATTTCTTATTGTAAAGAGTACAATCGGTCCAGTCTTGAGCGCGAAGATTTACCTCGGCATATTGCATATGTCTTTTTTGAGGTACCATCGACCGTAGCCGGTTGGTCACGGAAGTCAGTTCCACCTCTACCACCTTGGTTCAGCCGTGATGCATCAGTATTGATTCCCTGACCACCATGTTGGCCTGATTGAGGATTCGTGATGTGGTTCAACCTGGTTGTGCTTACCTTCTATCTACCACTACATTTATTAGGAATGAATGTTTTCAGGCTGGGCAGAATAATGGAAACAAATAGTTAAATTTAGTAGATTTGAGATTTTTATTTAAATTAGATTTGGATTAGCTTTGGTTAAGATTTGGGAGTTATTTGATTTTAAATGTGGTTAGATTTGGTGAGATTTGATGTTATTAATAATTGTACGTACAATTCACGTGTTGTAGGCTATATATAGTCATGTAGTGTTTTAAAAACTGAAATGAAATGATTTTAATTAAAAATGAAGATTTTTGCTTTGGGTATTGATTTTGATCCCAATGGATTAACTCATAGACGGTGAAGCCAAGATCCGGGTTACGATCCGTGGTCATATCCAAGTTCAATTCCACTGTTCTTTCCCAATTTCATCAACATCCCACCACAAACCTTAAATCCACCATCCGTCCCACATCATCTTGGTTGGCAACCCATAAGCTAAAATTCAGCTGAAAAACAATTTAATAAAGCCCAATTTTAGGTTAACCCAAAGCCCAAAATACAGCCGATCAAGAAACCCCGCTCATGTTCTGTTGCCCGATCCCAACGAAGCTGATGGTGAACCCGGTGACCATCTCCCCTGGCTTCACCTACGAGAATGGCTCTAGTCCACCTGCGTTACCACAATGCAACCTCTCCCCCACCTTCGACCTCACTCACCCCCAACAACATCCTCAAGAGCCTCATCCAATCTTGGCATCATCATCACCACCAATCCCAGAACCAGCTCATAACCTCCCTGATATCAACTGCTGAGCAGGAGGATTTGGATTCTTTATTGGCCACCGCTGAATCAATCCCCTTCAAGGTCAGCTTCTTAAAGAAATTGCACTCCATGGCTGAAACAAACAATGAAGCATAATCAGATTTCATCATATTCGGAGGCGGACAAGTGATGGCACACATCATAGCACAAACACTAGTGGAAAGGCCTGATTTTGTGACATTCCGCGCCTGCGAAAAGTCCCCGGCCGTTCTCCACCGCCTCCTGCTGCATTCCGACAGGGACTGTGTCGAGCTGCTTTCAAAGTTGGAGTGGATGAACCAAAATTTCTAGGTTCTGAGTTTCCAACCCAGAACCTAAAATAATAATAGTAAAAAAGAATGCTCACATGGCGGAGTAGTCACGTCGCCCGTCTATGTGGCGCCGTGGTGGACAAAAGAGGTTTTCTCAAATTATTTTTAGGGAGGCCTTTTTGTCGAATTAAAATTCAAAATGGATTTTTTTTTTTTTTTTTAATAAATGCCCTAGCCTAAAATCTCTTCTGATCAAAATCTAATCAAAATTCCCCAGAAAAGAATAGTAGGCCGAAAATTGATTTCTTTCTTCATATTCTTTCATCATTCTCTTTTCTTTCTATGTTTTCCTTCCATAGAGAATGGCCTTAATTTGAGTTTAAGATGTCAGATGTGTTGAGAACAGTTGATTCTTTATGCATTACCAGAGCTAATTTGGTTTTTTCAGGTGTAAAGTATTGTCATTAGGTGGCGAAAGGTGGGTCTTAACTCTCAACTATTGGTGCTACACACGGAACTAGGATGCCCGCGATTGCATAGTTTTATGTATCATGGAAAATGCTTATTGTATTACTAATCTTGTACTACAGGATACTACTATTGGATATGTGGGTCTCTTCCCTATGAATTGCTAGCGGGACCCACTTGTAGGTCTAATAGTAACATAAAGCACAATATTGATAGTACAATTAGCATTACTTTTGTATCATATCAGCAAGATGCAAGCACAAGTTTTAGACGGATGTTAATTATGCATCATAGTTCCAATCGGTTCATTTAATTATGAACCATGTAACATGTACAAAGGCTTGTGCACGTATGTTGTAAATATTATGTTGTTAGATCAATAAATATTTTGGCCGAACAGAATAATTAAACACGTTACATTCAGCTGTGCCTGTGACTCGAATTTACTTTGCTTGTGGGCAACAGTTGATGTTAAAAAGAACTGGGTATTCAGCCATATATCCCTTGTGTTTTGGAGTAACTACATATTTCAAGCAGAAGTAATTCTAGATACCGTGTTAAACACATCACTGATCGCCAATCATTTACATTTTCTTGATCACAGAAAAATGGGAGATTTGATCTAATGACCTGTTGAGATTAGAAGTTCATGGTAAATTTGTAGGAATCTGTGATACCCTTACTTTGTGTTTCTTTTCTCATATTCAAGGCCGAGTTTTTTAACTGAGGTACAATATCGTGAGTAGCTAGCCAGCATTTTCCTGTGATGAGGAAGGTTAAAGAATGGTGTGTGTTTTGACTTCACTAATTTAGCCAATATGCAGTTCAAGATCTAGATGAGAGTGAAGTCTATGTAAGCCTGTTTGGTTAAGGGTGGAAGTGAGGAAGTGAAGAAGTGAGGAAGTGGTGATAGTTCTCTTTGGAACTTGGGAATTGGTTAGTAAGTTTTCTGATGTTTGGATGTTGTTGGGAAGTGTGATTTAGAAAATGCTATGTCTTTTTCAGTGTTTTGATGACAATGTGAAAGTGGAAGAAGAAAAGTTGACCACAAAGTTGTTCGCAAAATAATATTAAAATAAAAAATAATTAAGAAAAATAAAAAATGGACTGTAATTAGAATGCAAGTGAGATTTACATAATAAAAAAATTAACTGTTTTGTACTACAAATATTACAAATGAGATTTACATGACCACAAAATTAACTGTAGCACTCTGGAAGTGAGGAAATGGCTGTGTAAAAGAGAAAAGAGAAAAGGAAAAAGGATTTTCTTATTTTCCTTTTTCGGTGTTTGGATAGATAGGGAAGTGAGTAATTATATTTTCCCATTTCCTTACTTCCGCCCACTTCCTTGCAACCAAACACGCCCTATGATACGTTGGTGGAATCAGCTAGAAAAGAAACCCATGCAATGGACCTCAAGTGAGACGTTCAATGCTGTCCAACTTGAAGAAGCAGAGAGATCAAAGCAAACCTTTGAAGAAGTCAGTTAAAACCAACGAGAAAAGAGAAGATCTGGAATGAAGAAATACAGCAGAGCCTTCCAACACCCGAATACTGTTTTTCTACGGCAAAGCCTTAGGATTATGTGTGCCTAGAAAATGACTCTCCGTCACTCTGGCCTATGATGACCCGAAACCCGTTCCAGTTGGACCCGGGTCAAGTCCCAGGTCTATTCAGACTCAACCTGAACTAAGACTGCGTTTGGATATTTAATTAAAAAAAACCTGTTTTTTTTAGTGTTTTATTGACTCGGAAGTTACAAGATCAGGATTTTATTTTATTTTTTAAAAAAATCTAAATACATTTAAACAAGATAACAATAAAATTTGAAATTTTTATTCAAAAATTTAAAAAAAAATTGAAATCATAATTTTAATTTTCGTATTTTCTTATCTATCACATTCTCACATCAAAATAAAAATTATAAAAATTATCTTTTCCAAAAGGGTAATTTTTTTTTTCAAAATAATACGATTTTTAAAAAAATCAACCTCTCCCGAATATGTCTTTCTGATATGCCATGTCGGTGGCGACCACGCTGGCGGAGATTGATTTTTCTTCGTTCGAGTTGGCAATTATGGACGTGTGTGTGTATCTTTTGTTGTCGGGTTTTTTGTCTGGGGTTGCCAACTCCAAACAAAGACTTTTTTACTTTTATGTTTGTTTTTTTGCTCTGTTCGGGGTTGGCAAATCTGGACAAGGAATACTTGGTCACAAAAATTCAACTCTCAACTGTATATATGAGTGAGACCCACATCTCCTCTCTTTTATAATTTCCCCTTCGCACTCTCTCCGCACACTGACCCCCTCTCTTTTACTCTCTAACTCTCCGCCTTCTCTACCCTACCCTGACCCCATTGCCGCTCTCATTCGCTCGGCCCCATTGCACCCCCTTCCACCCGTTGCCGCTAGGGCCTCCCTTAGTATGCTCTCTTTATCTCTCCTTTCTTTCTCTCCCATTGTCCTTTCTCTTCCCTCTCCCCCTAAATCGCTCGGCCCCCCGACCCTCTCTATCTCACTGCCAAGCCCCCTCTCTCCCCCTCCACTCTCTCTTTATCTCCTCTTCTCTCTCTCTCTCTCTCTCTCTTCTTCCCCAACCCGCTCGGCCCTTTTGTCCTAACTCGGACCTTCTCTGTCTCACTGCCACGCCCTTTTTCTGTCTCAATGCCAAGTCCTCCCTCTCTCCCCCTCTCAAAACTGCTCTTAAATTGAGGGAAAACTTATTTTGTAAAATTGAGAGAATATTTAATTTTGAGAAATTTAGAGAATATTAACAAATAATTGTAATTTTATCCATGTAGGCTTAGATGGAAGGATCAATCGTGTTTTTTCTAAGGGTGCGTCTCTTCTTCGGTGACAGGGTGTATTTTGAAGTAAGTGGCATTGTTAATATCAAATTATCTTTCATGCATTTAGTATTATTATTTTCGATTAAATTCTAGTAGAGAACAATTTGATAATTTTTGTTCTTTCAAGGAGCTTGTAGGGCGGGGGCCGATTTGCACGCCCATCAAATGCGCCAAGCCAGCCAGTTGTTTATATTCAATGTGAGCGACATCCATCTGATGCAGAGTTCGAGTCGGTATATAACGATCCGGGACCTTCTCAGGTCGTGATAGATAGCATGCACGATTTTGAGATGATGAGAATGACATTGGACATGACGAGCTAGGACTGTCTCAACCACCTGCTAGGATGTATCGATGTTAAGGAGCTGAGGACGAGGTCAGGTCATCCCAACAACACACGCAATTAGAGTCTCAGGCTGGTCCTGCACGTGGGCGTGGACGAGGACGTGGCCGAGGGTGTGGTGGACGTTCACGTACATTAGCATGTTTGTTATGAGATATTGTTAGACTTCTATTATTTTGAGATATTTCGATATGAATTGTGATATTTGAGTTGAGATCTGTGATTTATAATACGAGTGGTGATATTGTGATATTTGTGATACAAGTTGTATACTGTGAGATTACTGATCTGAATATTTATTGAAATTTATGAGTTGAAAATTGTGATATTTGTTGAATTATTTTGTTAAACATGGACATGTATGATATGTATGAGTTGGGATTTTTTTTTTGCTCAAATGTTCATTTTCTAGAGTTGACACCCATGACAAAGCAATTTTAATTTTTTATTTACAGCTACAAAGAAAAAAGCAAGAAAAAATTGAGGTTGCTTTGTCCGGGGTTGCCAACCCCGGATAAAGAAAGGCTAACAAAAAAAATACAATTTCTTTGCGTGGGGTTGGCAACCCTGACAAAGAACTTGGGCAAAAAAAAAAAAAAAGCTCAAAGTGTTCTTCGTCCGGTGTTACCAATCTCAGGCAAAGCTAAAAGCTAAAAAAATCAAAATGGCTTTGTTCAGGATTGACAACCCGGACAAAGAACACTTGGACTAAAAAACCTCAAATGTTCTTTATCTGAGATTGCCAACTCCGAGCAAACTAAAAAGCAAAAAATAATTAAATAAATAAAAAGGGTTTGGCCGGTCAATCTATGCATTATCACACACGATCGATAGAAAGAAGAGAGAAGAGGAAACGATGATCGTGCACTCTTTTTAACGAAGTAGCTAGTGGAGATTATTTATTAACATACATCAACTCTTCACAAGTTTATAATCTACATCAACTCAAACTCCTAATTTCAAAATTCACTCGTATTGCCAAAACAAAACAGCCCATAACACGCAGGCGGGCCGAGGAACATCAAGCTGTGCAATACTACAATTAACCCAGGCGGCAATTCACAAGTTAGGCCAGATCATAACACGAGATCAAAGTGATTATTACACTATCAACTTGACATCGATCAGTTCTTAGAAAGAAGCCTTACACTTCAGCACAAACCCAAGAACAAAGAGAAGAGCAACGATCCCGAACGAGGAACCTCCCACTCGATGTATCCAGTACGGATCAAACCGCATGAACCTTCGGTCCAAGAAACACGTAACGTTGATGGCGACAATCAAGAGTATGAGCACCACAGGCAGAAGCGCGGAGAAACCGAAACCATCTTCTTCTTCTTCCTCCTCTGGCTCGAACCACCCTCTTCGGTCGATGTACAATGGGGATATCACGGCAAGAAGGCCTAAGGTAATGGCAGTGAGCTTCTCAGTCGCAGAAGGCCCTCTCATTTTTTTCTTGGCTAGCTAGAAAGAGTGAGCTCAGGAAAGAATTTTCTTGTGGGGAGAGGGAAGGAAGGAGAGGGGTAGGTCAACTTCTTGAGAAGTTGTGTATGTCACTGAAATTCCCAGGCATCCACACAATTTCGGATTCGGTTCATGTGTGTGAGTCACAACACATATATAGAGAACCAATCTCATGTTGACACGTCGTAAAGAAGATGTCGAGTTTCAGAAATATATAGTTATAAAGTCTTTAGACATCTTATAATATTATAAGAGAGTCAATCTCACGTGTCAACACGAAATTGACCCTCTTATAATATGTGTGTGGTTCTGCACTACTTCAAGGGCGTCATTAAATAATGCATATACACCCTACACTAACTGTGATTTGCACATCTACATATAAAATTAATTATTATTTGTGTTTTAAGATTAGTGAATGGTCCAAGTCAGTCAATCGTCTAAATGTTTGGAAACGGTTATAACTTTTCTTAAGTATAAAGTGGTTATTAGTGAAATGCAAAGAGAGTAATTAGGCTATTAGTTACAATAGAATGAATCACAATCTCGTTCATAAACTAATGAACGATCTAGATTATTGATCTGCATTGTCCACTAATCCTAAGTCTTAACGCATGCAGGGTGATCCAAATTCGTTGTTTGTGTACGTATATAAATTCTTTCTTTTCTTTTCTTTTTTTACTAGAGAGACAGAGATGTATTAGTATGTAAAGTTGCCAAAAAAATAACAAAAATAATCCAAGAAGGCATAGCAAGGGAATCAGGGATGAAGCACGTGTGCAACCTTATATTTCAAGGGTGTATGCAAGGATTTTTTTTTTTTTTTAAAGAAGAAAGTAGAAAGCTATCATTATACGAAAAAATATGCAAGTCTCTTTATGAAAGAGAGAAAAAAGATGGAGTGTTGGTTAAATTTTCTCTGTCCTTTGGAAAGTGAAGAATATGTTCTTATTTATATGTTTGGTGGTGAGGTGGGGGGAGAATAAAATGCAGATAAGATCTTTATAGTGTTTGATTGATGGAATCTGATGCCTAAAAGAGTGGACCGTGTGGGTTACTCAACTCACAAATTTAAAGCTCTTAGAAATCCCTAGAAATTTGGTTGCCAATGGGTCGCAATCGGTTTAACTTGGGTCTCTCTCTTCTGTGTGTGTGAACAATTAATTCATCACCTGCTTTTTGATTGATGTCTTTTCTTGAAATTTCTCTACTTTCTAAAAGCTTTGAAGCATCTCTTTCCAATTGAGTTTTTGATGAAAATAAAAGAGGGGAAGCCATAAAGCTGGTGATAGCCACTTGAGCTTTCTCATTTGTCAAGGATGACCACCTGGTCACAAAAAAAAGAGTGGCACATCCAATATCCATTGTTGGGATATAATCAAATTCCCAAATATTGTAACTAGCAGAAGGGGCGGAAAAAAAAACAGTTAAAACTAAGGCTTGTGTGGTCTTAAAAAGATTAAAAATCCAGAAATTGGGCAATGTTTTGGCACTCCACGTATTTGTTTGAAAATATTTGTATTATTGGACATGGAAGTTAGATAGGAACAATTCATAGTTTGTTTGGAGGAGGAGAGAGGAGACTGATGAGTCACGCCGATGAAGATTCTCGACTATCTCGATTGTCTCAATGGGATTTGTCGGGTGCTGCTTACATTCTCTTTCGATGTAACATTCGGTTAGAATACAGGAGTTCTACCGTGTGAAAATTGTCAAATTTAGAATGTTGTTGGTGTATCAAGGAGGGTGACAAAACTAGAATAAAATAGATTGTTGAATTTGTTGACTAAGCGAAAATATGATCGTGGGTTGGTGATTTTGAAATTTTCAAACTTCATAAGCAGTAAGGTGATAGCGCTAGCGCCGCGTCCAAGTGTGATGACGGAGGAAGAAGAAAAAAAAATGGTCTTACATTGTACCACATTTAGTTGTTTTTCTTTTTTTTCCTTCATTTTTTTAAAAGATCAGATTATGTGTGAGGGATTCATTCATATTTGTACTCTTCTATCTGTGTCTTATTAAGTTCTTTTTAATGAAATGTACATCGAGAGGTTTTGCCTCACGATTTTATTATGTGTGTGTGTATATGTATATGTATATGAATATATGTATGTATGTATAGAGAGAGAGAGAGATAAATGTACCTCAGTCGCCAGCTGAGAGAGACTCTCTCAGCTGTCGCTTCAATACGGTCACAGCTGCCTGTGACATGGTCGCAGTCCTAAAAAATCATATATTTTCAGTGTAATTAGGAATGAGACCATGGTAGCAGTCCTCAGAAAAAACTGCAAGCATGGTCGCAGTCTACAGAAAATACTGCTACCAGGTAGCAGTCCTCAGAAAAATATTACGACTTGATCACAGTCCTCACAAAAAACTGTGATCATGATAACAGCGCTCAAAATTGTGGCTGAAATTCAGTCACGTTACGCCATCTGAGAGAGAGTCTCCCTCTGCTGGCGGCTGAGGTACAGATCCCTCATGTGTGTGTGTGTATCACAACAGGTTTCATGGCACCCAAACTTCAAGCACACAATTTAACTTTTGACGTTTATTAAAATACATGTTTTTATTTTTTTTTCCTTGAATTGTCCATTGATTCCTAGGGGGGTGAGCATCGGTCGGTTCGGTTCGGTTTTTGCAAAACCGAACCGAACCGATTACATTTAGCAACCGAACCGAACCGAACCGACTCAGTTCGGTTCGGTTTTTCGGTTTTTTCGGTTAGGCCAATATTTTTCCATCATTTCTTACATTTTTTAATCACCATTATATTATCATTCTTTAATATTCTAAGCTCAAATATTCAATACCCAAATTAGAAATAAGAAAAAGGCCCTAACCTTAATGTGAATTAAAAACTTCATATTCTAAAACTTTTACGCTATATTTGGGCTCTTATATCAAAACTCACATAATTATTACTAACTTTTAATAGTAAGAATGAAAAAAAAAGAACTATATTAATATAAATATTCTTAATTGTGATGGTGTACTTAACATAACTTTCACATATTCAACATAAAAAAGATGGTATTGCTAGAAGTAATGAGATAAGTTTTCACCAATTTTTATTATGAACTATATGATTCACTAAATTGAATTTGGGTGGGGTGATATATAGGGTAAGAGATTCGGTTCGGTTCGGTCGAGTTCGGTTTTTGAAACACAAACCGAAACCGAACCGAATTAGAGCGGTTCGGTTCGGTTCGAATTCGGGTTTCGATTTTTGGTCGGTTATTTCGGTTAAAACCGAACTCTGCTCACCCCTAATTCCTAGGCACATGATAGGATCATGATTTCTTTCGTAACACTCTACTTCAATTTCAGGTATACTAAATATTTTTGATAAAGAAGTAGTTTTTTTCTGTTGGGTTTATTTGCTCGTGGATAGAAAACATGAGTTTCCTTCCATCTTGTCGTAGTTTGTAGTCTCACGTTGGAGGGGACATAGGAGATTGAGTGGTATATACTCCAACTCTTCCATAGTCTATTATTACGAGTTTTGGGCCATGGGGCGCCGAGCCACACGCGCGCGCGCTGAAACGGGTCGGGCTCGGCTGACGCGTACCCACGACCTGCGGGCACGAACGCAACTCCGTTCAAAGGGTCCTTGAACTGTTACATTTTGATTTTTTATACTCGGAGCAAATTTCTGGGCGAAGTAGTATTCAGAGTGAACTGAAGCATGTCCTAGGCGAAGCGAAACTTGGAGTAGAAGTTTGGCCTCGGAGTGACAAATTGGTCTCGGAAGCTCAATTTCTGAGAGGCCATTCAGAGTGACACTAGTAACGCCAACATTAATCGCCAGCTAGTTAAACAGATCTTAATTATGGCCTGTTAGAAGGGACTTTGGGTCTATTTAAAGAGCCCCTCTCCGTTCATTCTCAAGGCACTGAGAATAATACAAAACAACTGCATTCTCTTTTTTGTCTCCCTTTAAATTTTTTTTTTACTATACAAAGTCTGCTGGAATTTTCTTCATTTATAATCGATTTTGTTTTAATTTTCAGGCAATAACTTTTCCTCTGAGCAAGAGTGTCTACTGTCTTAGGCCAAATGTTGATGAATCTGAGGAAATATTTTACCGCTAGGGGACAAGGCCGATTCAACTTCAGAGTAAGAAGACATGTTTTGATCTGCGTTTGCACGAGAGCATTTCTCCAATCAGATCTTCTTTACTTTGTTTTATTTTGTAGTAACATGCTAGGAATTTAATTCATTTGTCTTTGCACAATGCTTTATTTTGCATGTTTAGAAAATTATATTGGAAGTTTACCAACATTTCTTTTTGAACCGTCCACTAATTATAACGCAAATGAGAGGATTAAAGTTGATTATCTTAATTGAGCAATATTTTATGAATGTTCGCAAATCAATTTCTCTTTACACTAAAAAAAAAAAAAGAATCATAACCATTCATAATTATGATATCTATTTCAACAATCATCTAGTCCTGGGACAGGTGCTCTTATCAATAATGACATTGTGTTCTACTACGCAACCAGCGGAGTTCCAAGCGCTAAATTTCAAACTAAGCAAACGCATGAAAACTTTCACAAACCAAGAATACAAACTGAAATAAAACAGAATTACGTAAAAGTATTCGGGAAAGCAGCCAGGTTTGAAGGTTCCATTGACGGCGTGGCGCCCGCAGATCGGGAAGAGGAAGCCGGGGGACCTAAGCAGCCAATGGTCGAGGCAGGCGGCATGGAAGAAGTAGTTGCATTTGGGAAGCACCCGAATGGCATCACCGTGAACATAGTCCTCATAGCATATCGGGCAACCCTGATCGTCAGAGCAGCACAGCATCGCGTCGCCATAGGTGGTCAGCATCTTTCTTGGTCTCTGAGCCGAACCGGGGATCGACTGAGCCTGAACAGGAACGAATGGGCGTAGTTGAAGGCCACAAACAGTAGGAGGTGAAAGAAGCCAGCTGACATTGTCTCTCTCAAGAGTCTCTTATGGAATATCAAATAAAAATATCATTTATGACGTTAATTTTAGAAATAGAAGAGAAACCATAAGGTGAATAAATGAAGAGTCGTCGTCATTAATTAAGAGAAATGAAGAGTCATCATCAATTAGAAAAAAAAATGAAGAATCATCATCATTAATTAGAAGAAATGAAGAGTCATGATCAATTAGGAGGAATGAAGAGTCACCATGAATTGGAAAAGTTAAAGAGTCATATATGCATTGCTTTATTGTTATTAATTTATGACATTAAAGTAGATGGTTGATATTCTTTTAAATTTTTTTCTTTAAAACATATAAAAGGCTAGTGTACTTCTTTGCTTTTTTAAGAAAGAACTCAAAAAAAAAAAAAAAGTTGAATTAGATCCATTCTCCATTTAAAATGTTAAATTATAATATATTAGTCTGTAGATTTGCATACAACAATCTCTGAGGGAGAAGCGGAGTGTTGAGGGTGAGAGGGGTAAAAAGGGATCATGGAGGGTGGTTAGCATTGGCGAAGGCCATGTTGGACAATGTGAGAAGGATGAAGTGCAGTATGATGACGATGAAGACGACGATGACGATAATGGGGTTAGAGGTATTTGTTTTTCAGCTGCTATAAGAGGAAATTAAGGGTCAGAAGAGATTAGAGAGGAGAGTGCTCGGGAGAGAAAATGTCTCCCAACCACATGTAACTATAGTGAAGAAATGTTCTTATTCTAAAAAGTTGTGTTTGGATTCATGAAAGTTGGAGGAAAACGGGGAAGTAGGAAAATTCATTTCTCACTTCTCTTATTTGTTTTGAACCGAAAATGAGATATGAGAAAACTCTTTTTTTTCTCGTTTCCCTTTTACACCTCATTTTTACGCTACTATTTTTTTACTTTCAGAGTGTTACAATTAATTTTGTAGTGATTTTAATTTCACCTGTAATAGTTGCATCTTAATGCATTAAATTTTAATGTCATGTAAATCCCACTTGTACTCCAATTCGATTTAAAACACGTCACTTTAAAAATAATATTTAATTTAATATTATTTTATGGTCAACCTTTTCACTTTCACTTTCACATTACTAACCAAAAATTGAAAAGTACAATATACTTTTTCACTTACATTTTCACATTATAACCAAACACTGAAAAACATATTTTCATAAATTCCAATTTCCTACTACACTTTTACATTTTCCACTCTCACTTCCTACTTCTCATTTTTCTCCCATTTTCATGAATTCAAACACGCCCAAAATGAATGTGCTAAAAACCTCCTTCTCGTGGACCCACCTCCAAAAAGTACAATGACAAGCATGAGACATGTGGGTGTCCTTCCTATTTCCGCTGGTATCAGCTTCGATCCCGATGATAGAGGTGTCGTGAATAACAAGTGAAAACACGGAAATTCGATATCGGAAATATGAAATCTACCGTAACAAGTAATAAAATAAATCACTACAAACAAGAACACCAAATTTAACATGAGTCGGACAAAGCGAGTCCTACCTCCATGAGGACGAGAGGAGAAATCTTTATTAAAACATAGGACACATAGAAGGACACAAAAGTTACCAAAATCTCTCACACACAATACTCAATGGTGGAATCCTTGATTTCTACTTGACTTGTTCGGTTTTTCGATTTACCTTCAAAGGCCACACCCCCAAGGAGTATTTATAGAACCTCAGGATTTCTCTTCAACTCATGGATACCCCAGAATTAAAATAAATAACAAATCTAATTCACATCCTAAGAAATTTAAATTCAAACTCAAGACCACCTGCCATTCAGTACATGTTACAAATGAAATCTTAAGACCACATGTTATTCAATTAGGGTTTGTTTGGCTGTCGTAATTGGTTTCTTTTTTTACAGTTATAAATGAATTATATGCATATAAGTTTTACAGTGTTTGGTTGGTAATATAAACTTGTAAATAAAAAAGTATATTGTGTTTTACGGTATTTGGTTGTCGTAATGTGTAAGTCGTAAGTGAAAAAATTGATAACAAAATTAACTATTTGATAATTTAAAAAATTAAATATTGTAAATAAATACTAAAAATGCTAAATATTAAAAAAATTAATATTAATATAAAAAATAATACAAATTTGCACGACAACAAGTAAGCGGGTTGTAAGTGAACGGTAGTTGAGTTGTTTAAGTTTTTTAAGAATTACAATCCAAACAAACGTCGTAGCTGTAATTGGGTTGAAAGTCATTTACGAATTACGATCTTTTGCGACTTTTACATCCAAACAAACAACTCCTTAATGTCCTAATTCATAAATAAATTAGAAGTAAAAAAGGACATTGTATCACTTCCTCAATAGCATATTTCAAATCATTATCTTGAAGTAACAATTCTAAATGATCAAATCACACCCTAGAACCATGCAAACCTAATTCAATTTTTAATCATCACATTTTCGATATCCAAAAGAATTTAAATTACAATACTGATTTGGGATACACTGCGTGTAGCCAAAATGAACAGCAAAAATGAGAAGGAGAAACACAAACTCAAGTTATATCTTGTAGACTAGCCAGAACAAATGAGCTAATTGCAAGCATCTCTGTATTGCCAATCAAAGGAATAATAAAAAGAAGAAAATTTACAACTTTTTTTTCTCTCAAGGGAATATAAATTACATCTTTAAAGCCACACTGCGCAATTTAGAAATTGCAATATATCGAGACAATTCAATACATGCTCACCTCTCCTTAATCGCCCTCCATGAATACCTCCCACTTGCCATGTCCACAAAAACCCAGATGCCATTTCCAATCACCTGCAAATTTTAACCCAAAAAAAATTGAAATTTGAAAAACAAAATCCAGAGCCCACCCATCTCTGATAGAAGATAAAAATCAAAATTGAGACAAATTTCAATTAGAAGAAACGAGAAAAGTAGCAAGCTTTCTGGGATCGAAACCACGCTTTTCCCTCAAATCGTCGGTCGAGTTTTGGGTCGCCGCGGGATCGTCAAAAGCTGGGGGAGGGGGAGGCGACCGTACCGTCTTCCATGCGAAGTATCCGGCGAGGGTCGCAGAGATGAAGACGAGGATGAAGCGCAAGGGGCACATCCCCGTCGGCGGCGACCGGGGTTGGATGGGGCGGTATGATCGAGCGGAACGCAGGTTTTCTCTCTCTGTTTTTTTAATTGGGATTCAACAGTTGTAAGATCGTCCTTCAGTATATTTTGTCGGCCAAACCTTTTAGGGGCCGGCATTGGCGAATTCATAAGTGCACTTTAGCATATAATCCCTTTTGTTTTATCAATATACCACTTTGCATTTATGGCTTCTTTCATATTGATCTATTGCTTTTTGGAGCTTAGATTTTTACATGCACTTGGCTTGTAAATGTACGCGAAAATAAAAAAAATTTCTGTAAAGTTCTAGGAGTTTAATGCAGATTTGATTTGTAAAACTTATGTATATTAAGAACGATAACAAGATCCAATAATTGTTAATTATTTAATTCACTTCGATTGCTTATGATATATTCTCATCATATTTACTTTTTAATAACTATTTTTAATCCTCAAGTTCAGTGACGTCACTATCATGTCCTCATTAAATAAATCCCGTCTCTGCATATGTGTGTGGCGGTGGGAAAATAAGATCCAGAACACATCTTCTCCCGTTTAAAAATAATATAGATAAACTTTTTATGAGAATAATGGAAACAAACGCTACAGTCTTCTTTTAAAATAAAAAAATTTGAGGAATAATCTTTATACGTCATAGGACTAAATAAAGAATATGCATATTCATGTAATTTTGTATAGGCTTCAACTATTTTTCTGTTTAGCTCTTTATACAAAACAAACACTATTTTGATTACTCATTTCTAATTTTTTATTACATTGCTTACTTATTTTTCCTCATTTTTAAATAAAATTTTCTATACGTATCTTTAGTTCCTTTATTGGTTTTACCTGCTGCAAAGTAAATTTTATTATAACCAGTGTAGAGTAATTTAAACTTTTAAAACTTATTTGTTATGCTAAGGATTGAAATTAATGTCTGGGGTGATTAATAAAAAGGTCTCAGCCCTACGAGTTTGAAATACCGAATAAAATGTTATAGAAGACAAATAAAATGTCTGTTAAGTTCTTTAGAGAAAAATATGTTGGAATTGAAGAAAATAAAGCTGAATCTTCGAGATGAATTATGGCGAGATCCGTTGATCAAATCAACCGGATGATGGTTGGAGTGTGTTCTCCTTCCATTTGTGATGAACGTGGTATATTTACATGTTCAATTCCGACTTCGAATGAATGAGATATTCAAGTCCAAAGATTGCCTAATTCAAAGCCAAAAGGGACTAAATTTAGCTACAAGCATTTAGTCCCACATTGGCCATGTGATGGAAGTATATGGGGTATAAATAGAGAAAAAATGAGACCAAAGGGTGTGCCCTTTGGGTACTTGGAGTTTTCGCGCGCGAATTGGAGGGAACTATACACGTACGTGCGCGCACGCGCGCCGCCGCTGGCGGCGGCGGCGGCGGCCGGCCGGCGCCGGGCTCGGGCTCGGGCTCGGGCTCGGGCCTGGGCCTGGGCCTGGGCCTGGGCCTGGGCCTGGGCCTGGTCCGTGGTCCGTGATCCTGGACCTGGACCTGGACCTGGACCTGGACCTGGACCTGGACCATTCCCTACCTGGTTCTCCTTTTGAATCAGCCCGCGGAAGAGAAACTTCGAAACTCCAACGGGTGTCCGCCCGCGCGAACGGATCCGACCGTTCGCCAACCGCTGTCGGAAAACCGACAGAGCGGTTGGTCGGTTGCGACGGTTCTGTCCGAACCGTCGCAACTGTTGGGAATTGGCGGACGAGAATACCCCTCCGGAGCGCTATAAAAAGCGCCCCAGGGGTTCATTCTCAGACACACCGAATATCAGAGTCTTTCTCTCTTCTGAAAGAACTCTCTCTCTCTCTCTATAAGTTCTGACTCCGATCTGAACTGGGCTCCGGCGAAGTGCGACTCCTCGACTTCCAGAGCAACTTCCAACAGCGAAGTGGGAATCCACGAATTCCAGAAGTGACTTCCAACGAAGTGGGAATCCGCGACTTCCAAGTGAAGTGGGAATCCGAAGCTACTTCCTAAAGGAGATTCTGCCAAAAAATCTTCAACCTTCCTACGTCCTCAACAGTGGGTGTTCCTCCAAAAGAGTAAGACAAATATTCATTTGAAATTTGTCGTTATACCGCTGTTTTGCTAATCCTGTGTAGGTACTGGTTGACCACGGTTCGACCGTACGGTGATTTGGTAGTGCTATCCAAATACCGTGAAGAAGTGTTGTATCTTGGGAGACCAGCGTCCATTATCCCGTTAGCACCGGTGCGGGGGACGTAATTGTCTTAAGGAGATTCGCTGTAAGCGTACCTCACTTCAATTACTGTATAAGTGGACTAAGTCCTTTATACAGGGGATATACTTTACAGTATATCGAGATTGACTTAGATTCAGTCTAAGTGAAACTGTATAAGTGGATTAAATCCTTTATACAGGGGATATACTTTACAGTATATCGAGACTGACTTGGATTCAGTCTAATTGGTGCTTAAACCAAGGAAGGAAATTGAAAGGTGGTTCTTAAATTAAGGAACGTTCTATTGAACGGAAAACCTCCCACCTGATATTTGCCGACCTGGCCAATTAGATTGTTGATATCTCAGTGATCTTGATAAGTTGTCAGATTGATTCTTGTTAAGCAGAATACCCAACAATCTTAAGACAATTATTGTTTCTCACTTCTGTTCTGCTTGAACTTGCAGAAAAAATGTCTGAGACAAATCAAGATACCTCCAGCAAGGCAACAAACATACCGCTCCAAGGTTTGATGCCAACTCCACTTCCTAACCCGAAGCCGGAGAAGCCAGGAAAGTTTGATGGCACAGAGTTCAAGAGGTGGCAACAGAAGATGCTCTTCTACTTGACCACTCTACATCTGGCCAAATTCCTGCAGGAGGATCCACCAGAACCCGGAACTGATCGGGACTCAGTCCTTGCAGTCGATGCTTGGACGCAAGGTGATTTCCTTTGCCGAAATTATGTTCTTAATGGACTGGATGACTCTCTTTATAACGTCTACAGTCCAATCACTACGGCAAAGAAGTTATGGGCCAGTCTTGACAAGAAGTACAAGACTGAAGATGCTGGTACCAAGAAGTTCGTCGTTGGACGATTTCTGGAGTACAAAATGGTGGATAGCAAGACTGTCATCAGTCAGGTGCAAGAGTTCCAACTTATCTTGCACGAGATAGAGGCCGAAGGTATGATTCTTCCTGAAACTTTTCAGGTTGCAACCATCGTGGAGAAGCTCCCCCCTGCGTGGAGAGACTTCAAGAACTACCTGAAGCACAAAAGAAAGGAGCTAAAGTTGGAGGATCTCATTGTGAGGCTTCGTATAGAGGAGGACAACCGCAAGTCCGAGAAAAGGAGCAGCAAGAACTCCTACGAAGCAAAAGCAAATGTGATCGAGGACTCAAAGGGGAAAGCGTCTACTTCCAAAAGCTTGAAGAGGAAGAAGCCTTCCCAGGGGTACAAAGGCAAGGCTCAAGACGGCAGAACCATGCGCTTCAAAGGGACCTGTTACATCTGCAACAAAGAAGGTCACAAAGCAAATGAATGCCGCAGCCGTCAAAAGAAGAACAAGAAAAGCCACCCACAGGCCAACATGACCAACCATGAATCACCAAGTCTTTCTGCTGTGGTGTCAGAAGTAAATCTGACAACCAATAACAAAGACTGGTGGGTAGACACGGGAGCTACCAGGCACATCTGCTCGGAGAAATTGTTATTCTCAGAATATCAAAGGCTAGAGCAAGATGAGCAATTATTCATGGGTAATTCAGCTTCCTCAAAAGTTGAAGGAAAGGGCAAGGTCATCCTGAAGTGGACATCGGGCAAAGAGCTTACTCTTAACGATGTCCTTCATGTTCCAGACATCCGAAAGAACCTGATTTCCGGATCTATACTTAGTAAGAAAGGATTTAGAATTGTATTTGAATCTGACAAATTTGTACTTACTAAGGGAGGGATGTATGTGGGAAAGGGCTATCTTGTTGATGGACTTTTTAAAGCCAATGTTGCAGTGGTTGATAAAAAGTCCGTGTATTTGTACCCAAAGCTAATAAAAGGAAAATCTTCTGTTTATTTGCTTGAGTCTCCTATTCTGTGGCATGCTAGATTAGGGCATGTAAATTACAAGTCTTTGAAAAACTTGTCTAATCTGGGATATATTCCTAAACTCAACTTGGAAGAAATTCGCAAGTGTGAGGTTTGTATTGAGGCCAAGTTGGCTAAAAATTCATTTCACTCAATAGATCGAAATACAGAACCTTTAGGGTTAATTCATAGCGATCTATGTGACTTGAAGTTTATGCCAACTAGAGGCGGTAAAAAGTATTTCATTACTTTTATCGATGACTGTACAAGATACTGTTATGTGTATCTTTTGAACAGTAAGGATGAGGCAATAAATATGTTTACAACATATAAAGCCGAAGTTGAGAATCAACTCAACAAGAAAATCAAGATTCTAAAATCCGATAGAGGCGGAGAATATGAATCAAATGATTTTAGTGAGTTATGTGCTAGTTTTGGTATAATACATCAAACTACAGCACCATACACTCCTCAGCAGAATGGAATTGCTGAACGGAAGAACAGAACTTTGAAGGAGATGGTTAACTCCATGCTCGTAAGTTCTGGAGCTCCGCAGAACTTGTGGGGGGAAGCTCTATTAACTGCAAATCATATTCTAAATAGAGTACCCCACAAGAAACTTGGTCTTATACCATTCGAGTTATGGCATGGAAGGACACCTTCCTACCATTACCTCAAAATGTGGGGGTGCCTTGCAAAGGTGCTGGCACCATTACCCAAAAAGACTAAGTTGGGAGCAAAAACTATAGACTGCATATTCATAGGCTATGCCTTGAATAGTAGTGCCTATAGGTTTCTGGTTCATAAATCAGAAATACCAGATATTCATGTAAACATGATTATCGAATCTCGAGATGCTGTGTTTTTTGAAGACATCTTTCCGTACAAACGGGAAGCAGATAAGACTTCTGGGAAAAGAACACACGAGATGGCGTTCAGGGACGAAAGCCCCGAGGAACCGAATGTTAATGCGGAAATTGAACCAAGAAGAAGTCAGAGATCTAGAATCTCAAAATCTTTTGGTCCAGATTTCATAGCATACGCTATTGAGAGCGAGCCTCAAACATTTAAAGAGGCTATGTCAAACCCAGAAGCACAAATGTGGAAAGAAGCTATAAATAGCGAAATAGAATCCATACTAAGTAATCATACTTGGGAATTGGTAAACTTGCCTCCTGGAAGTAAACCAATTGGGTGTAAGTGGATTTTCAAACGAAAATTAAAACCCGATGGATCTATCGATAAGTACAAGGCTAGATTAGTAGCCAAGGGTTATCGGCAAAAAGAAGGACTTGACTACTTCGATACATATTCACCAGTAACAAGAATAACGTCCATTCGGATGTTGATTGCGATTGCAGTATTGCACAACTTAGATATCCATCAAATGGATGTCAAGACTGCATTCTTAAATGGTGAATTAAATGAAGAAATATATATGGAGCAACCAGAAGGATTTAAAGTCAAGGGCCAAGAACACAAGGTGTGTAAATTGGTAAAATCCTTATACGGTTTAAAGCAGGCTCCAAAACAATGGCATGAGAAATTTGATAGTGTCATGATCAAAGATGGATTCACTATCAATGAATGCGATAAGTGTGTTTACACGAAAACAGTTGGAGATGCATGTATCATTGTCTGTCTTTATGTAGACGACATGTTGATACTTGGGACTAATATTGAGATTATTAAGTCCACTAAAAGAATGTTATCCAACTGTTTTGATATGAAGGATCTGGGGGTTGCTGATGTAATTTTAGGAATTAAAATTACTAGAACACCAGATGGAATCAGTCTATCTCAATCTCACTACGTGGATAAGATGATAGAAAGATTCAAGGATCATGGGATAAAAGAGAATACAAATCCTTTTCTCCCACACATCCACCTTCATAAGAATACAGGAACTGGAATACGCCAGTTGGAGTATTCTCAGATTATCGGAAGTCTAATGTATTTAATGAATTGTACTAGACCCGATATTGCTTACGCTGTAAGCAAGTTGAGTAGATATACTAGTAATCCTAGTGATCTACACTGGACCGCTCTACTACGAGTATTAGGTTACGTATCACATACCAAGGAATATGCCTTGAGATATGGAAAGTATCCTCCTGTACTGGAAGGATACAGTGATGCTAATTGGATTGCAGATTCTGAGGAATCAAAATCAACTAGCGGATACGTATTTACTCTAGCAGGAGCAGCGGTATCTTGGAAATCTTCTAAGCAAACATGTATTGCTCGTTCCACTATGGAATCGGAATTCATAGCCTTAGATAAGGCTGGAGAAGAAGCAGAATGGCTTCGACAATTCTTAGAAGATATACCGTTATGGCAAAAGCCAGTGCCCGCTATATGTATACACTGCGACAATCAAGCAGCTATATCTAGGGCACAAAATGTGATATACAACGGTAAGTCTAGACATATTCGTCGTAGACATAATACCGTGAAGCAGTTGCTCTCAAATGGAATTATCTCTATTGACTTTGTATCGTCAAAGGATAATTTAGCGGATCCGCTTACTAAAGGTTTAAGTGGAGAGCGTATAAACTGCGCATCGAGGGGAATGGGTCTAAAAGCCTAACCTTACCGAGTCAGCTTAATGGAAACCTCACTTAGCGACTGGAGATCCCACGGACTAAGTTCAAGAGGAAAAACTAGTTATGATTGACTCAGCAAGTAAGCACTTGGGAGCTTGACTCCAATCCATTCCTAAGGTGCACATAAGTGCTTTTCTACAAGTGGATTAAGGATAAGCTTAACGCTTTTAATGATGCCTATATCTTGTTACTATACAAGTGGAGTAGAGTAGACTACTCTTCATAGGTCCATCACCTATGTGAGTATAGAGTTGGGTCGGCTCTTTGGGAATCTCTATGGAGGCTGTTATTCCCTAAAGATACTCTCTGAAACCAAGAATGTCCAGGGCCAAAACGGACACAACAGAGAACCAAAGTTGATTTGGAAAGTCACTGTGTGAAGCTTGTTGACTTGGCTTACACTAACGGCTAACAGTTCAAGACCTAGTTCACTGATTAGCCAGTAAGTCCGATAAAGCTTTCACTATGGAAGGTTCAAGACCTAGTTCACCTATCCTTATGCAGTTTCTTTTCTAAAGTACCTTACACAATAGAGTCAGTCTCTTTGTGTGTCATTTCCTTGAATTCTTCATTCATTGTGGGGGATTGTTGGAATTGAAGAAAATAAAGCTGAATCTTCGAGATGAATTATGGCGAGATCCGTTGATCAAATCAACCGGATGATGGTTGGAGTGTGTTCTCCTTCCATTTGTGATGAACGTGGTATATTTACATGTTCAATTCCGACTTCGAATGAATGAGATATTCAAGTCCAAAGATTGCCTAATTCAAAGCCAAAAGGGACTAAATTTAGCTACAAGCATTTAGTCCCACATTGGCCATGTGATGGAAGTATATGGGGTATAAATAGAGAAAAAATGAGACCAAAGGGTGTGCCCTTTGGGTACTTGGAGTTTTCGCGCGCGAATTGGAGGGAACTATACACGTACGTGCGCGCACGCGCGCCGCCGCTGGCGGCGGCGGCGGCGGCCGGCCGGCGCCGGTGCCGGGGCCGGGCCGGGCTCGGGCTCGGGCTCGGGCCTGGGCCTGGGCCTGGGCCTGGGCCTGGGCTGGTCCGTGGTCCGTGATCCTGGACCTGGACCTGGACCTGGACCATTCCCTACCTGGTTCTCCTTTTGAATCAGCCCGCGGAAGAGAAACTTCGAAACTCCAACGGGTGTCCGCCCGCGCGAACGGATCCGACCGTTCGCCAACCGCTGTCGGAAAACCGACAGAGCGGTTGGTCGGTTGCGACGGTTCTGTCCGAACCGTCGCAACTGTTGGGAATTGGCGGACGAGAATACCCCTCCGGAGCGCTATAAAAAGCGCCCCAGGGGTTCATTCTCAGACACACCGAATATCAGAGTCTTTCTCTCTTCTGAAAGAACTCTCTCTCTCTCTCTATAAGTTCTGACTCCGATCTGAACTGGGCTCCGGCGAAGTGCGACTCCTCGACTTCCAGAGCAACTTCCAACAGCGAAGTGGGAATCCACGAATTCCAGAAGTGACTTCCAACGAAGTGGGAATCCGCGACTTCCAAGTGAAGTGGGAATCCGAAGCTACTTCCTAAAGGAGATTCTGCCAAAAAATCTTCAACCTTCCTACGTCCTCAACAGTGGGTGTTCCTCCAAAAGAGTAAGACAAATATTCATTTGAAATTTGTCGTTATACCGCTGTTTTGCTAATCCTGTGTAGGTACTGGTTGACCACGGTTCGACCGTACGGTGATTTGGTAGTGCTATCCAAATACCGTGAAGAAGTGTTGTATCTTGGGAGACCAGCGTCCATTATCCCGTTAGCACCGGTGCGGGGGACGTAATTGTCTTAAGGAGATTCGCTGTAAGCGTACCTCACTTCAATTACTGTATAAGTGGACTAAGTCCTTTATACAGGGGATATACTTTACAGTATATCGAGATTGACTTAGATTCAGTCTAAGTGAAACTGTATAAGTGGATTAAATCCTTTATACAGGGGATATACTTTACAGTATATCGAGACTGACTTGGATTCAGTCTAATTGGTGCTTAAACCAAGGAAGGAAATTGAAAGGTGGTTCTTAAATTAAGGAACGTTCTATTGAACGGAAAACCTCCCACCTGATATTTGCCGACCTGGCCAATTAGATTGTTGATATCTCAGTGATCTTGATAAGTTGTCAGATTGATTCTTGTTAAGCAGAATACCCAACAAAATACACAATAGATGGGGAAAAAAAACCATATAGTGAGCTTCATTATGAGGTATCGTATGAAGAGCAAGGACTGCAACATGTGAGTAAGAGCATGAATTTCAAGTCAAACAATAAAAAAATTATAAAAGGAAGCTAACGACATAATACAGTTCAGTTCCATTGAGAGAGGGAAGCATAGTGACACGAGAGGAGAGAAGGGGATGATGGAGACGAAGGTGAACTCTCTTAAGATGTGAACTTTATTCTTCCTTTTTGTTTTCTTGTTTTCCCTGTAAACTTCTCTTTCCATTCTCTTCGATCTTTCCTTCACTTACCGGGCTCCATTATTCCCGTGCTTGTTTGGAGGAATGAAGGAAATAAAGAGGGAAGAAGATAGAAGGAAGAGGGGAGGTTTGGAATGGGGAAGAAAGAGAGGTGGAAAACAACAAGAATAAATAAGAGGAAAGAGAAGGAAAAATAAAAGGGGAGAGGAAATTAAGAAGTTATATTCTTATCTAGATCTTTATAATCTTTTTGCTCTCCAACCCAAAAACTTGAAGAAGAAAAATGAAAAAGAGACTTTGCCACATATTGAGCTTTTAAGTTTTTCTTCCTAATCCAAACATGCGAGAAGGAGAAAAATGAACAGAACCTCTCTTTATGCCCTCCTCTCTTCTTCACGTGAAACAAATAGGATTAGGCTCTCACTTGTTTGTCTCAATTTAGAGTATAGTTTTTTTTTCCCCAAGATCTTAAATAGCTATTCTCTCCACTCTTAATCTATTCACCATCAATAACTAATTTCCTCTATTGCATTCAAAAAAAGCAAACATTTTGATTCGCAAATCTAAAAATGCAGGATTTTGGAAATGTAGGTGCTTAAAAATGTGAGAAATAGAGTTAAAAAAAAAAATAGAATAACAACGAAATGAACAGACAAAAAATATAACATTTAAAATATAAACAAATATAAAGATTGCTTTGGAAGTTCTCCAAATTCTAGTGAAAATCAATGTGAGGGAGGTAGGGGTGCCAGCAGATGCAGATTATCCGGGGACATTTGCATCCGAATCCGTCTCTAATCCGGATACGAATATCATTTTTTCACATCCATCAATATTCATATCCGTATCCGTATCTGAAAGTTAGATGCGGATACGGATATGGTAAAAGCAGTATCTGAAAAACACCTAGAGGGGGGGTGAATAGGTGTGAATGCTAATCTAGGAAACTAAATGCAAACTAAGTGCGCTAAATGCGGAAGCTAATGCTAATTATGCACAAACTAATACAATACAATAAGTGTAGCCGAATTCCCCTTGCGAGGCTCTGGACTAACTCCCCTTGATTCCCCTTGAAATGGGTTGAGGTGCTATGTGAAGCTCTTGTTGGATGAGTATAAGTTAGGCACGCACACACAATCAATCCAAGTAATATAAAATACACACAATCAAGCCAAGCATATAAGAATGAATAGCAATATGAATAAATGCAAGGCAATATGAAATATGCACAACACAAGCAAATATGATATGATATGAATAAGATGCTTTGCACAAATATAAGAGAGAGAGTTAGAGAGACAATGGATCAAAACGCAAGAACCAAGATTTGTTTCGAGGTTCGAGCACCTTGCTCTACATCCCCGCCTACACCACCGTGTAGGATTTCCACTATCTCAACTCCCACCGAGGGAACCTCTACCGAAGAGGATTTCTTACAACTCTAGGAGTACCAAACTCCTCTCTCAAACAACCACCTCACAACCGAGGTGTAAGGCCCGTAGCCAATACAACAACCAATCCACACACCTCTACCGAAGAGGCTCACAACCAAACTCCACCTCTACCTAAGAGGGAGCAAACCAATACCACTCCGATCACCTCTACCGAAGAGGGATACAACAAATAAAGGAGGGTTTACAACAATGAGGTTTACAACAAACAACCTCAAACACTTCTCTTTCTTTTTCTCTTATCTTTTTCACAAAAACAAGATCCTAATTAGTTTAAGATAGAAGATAGCTCAAGTGTGGAAAAACTAGGTGTTTGAAAAACTAGCAACAATGAAAATCACTTGGGAAAATCCTTCCAAAAGATATAGAATGAAAACCAAGACAAATCTCCCAAAATATTCTTTTCTTTGATTTTTCCAAAACCCTAAAACAATAAAGATTGAAGAATTAAAGCCCCAAACACTTTTGAAAACTTGTTTTTAAAACCTCTAGAAACCAGAAATTTTTCTCCTTGAAAACTTGGCCAAAATCCCCAAAGAGATGGAGTTTATATAGGCCAAACAGAAAACTAGCCGTTAGAGCTGAGCTGGCAGCTCTGACAGGCGTCGGTCGACCGGCCCGGTCGACCGCCAACGGTCAGAAAAGTGACCGTTGGGCACTAGCGGTCGACCGGCCCGGTCGACCGAAACATCCTGAGAGTTGAACTCTCAACTCGGTCGACCGGTCCGGTCGACCGACTACAATGTGTAGCCAGCGTGCACGTCTGTGCACATCGGTCGACCGACCCGGTCGACCGGCCACTTGGTGCGGTCGACCGGTCCGGTCGACCGAACTGGCCTGGCAGGCACAGTGCAGATCTGCACAGATACGGGATTTGAAAATAGGTCTTTTCACTCAATAAAAATCCCATAAATTCACAGTAAATCTAAAAAATAGTTTTAATCACAATAAAAACTGTTTTTCTAAAAATATGTTTTTCTAAAACTTGTTTTATCATTTTACTTTGATAACCAAACTTGTGATAAAAATTTCAAGACATATATCAATCATATCAATTCATTTTTGTGTCTTGCCAATTTTATCAAAAACAAAACCTTGTATTTTGTCAAACTTGATTTTTCCAAAACATGAATAGGGATATCAAAATAAGTTTGTTTACCAAGTTAAAGCATGTATGTATAAATAGAAAACATCTACTATACATATAACATATGTAAACTTGTTTTGATCTATTATTCATGAAAACCAAATATCAAATCATAAAACGTGTGTGTTTTGTGTTCACTTGAGCATATCAACTAAACTAAGCTTTACAAATGGATCTAAAAAAAACTCTATCTAAACTAGGATACCTAAGTCTTCTTGACGATCATCATCTTCAAGTAGACTTGGTCCAAACTCCGTGATTCTCCAAGTGCAAAGGTATGATCTTTAAGTTTTGGCACCGGAATCATCATGAATAGCTTCTAATCATCTTGTTGAAGCTAATCACCAACCTAATATCCTGTTAATGATCTGAAACTTAGAAACACAAGAATATTAGTAAACATAACTACATGAGTGTTGATCATCATCAAAACTAGAGTGGAAGGCCATTGGGCCAACAGTATCCTATTCGTATCTGATCTAATATCTAAATGTTGGGTGCTTGATAATGATCTTTGTATAGAAGAGGCTATTCTTGAATGTAATAAGACATTAGATTTTAATATTTTGAGTTGGTGAAAAAGTAATAGTATAAAGTATTCGATTCGTGCAAGAGTAGCACAAGATATTTTGAGTATTTCGACATCAACCGTGGTATCTGAATCGGTATTTAACACTGGAGGTCGTCTAATCTCTTGTTATAGAAGCCGAATGATAATAGATACGGTGAAAGTATTGATATGTACACAATAAATTTCATAATATGTATCACATCTAATATTATTGCAGATTAGATAAAAAGTAATATAAATATAACCGTTTAGTTTATTCTTGACCGTATCCATTTTTATATATCTGATTAGTATTCGTATCCGACCCGCTAATATCCGATATCTGATTTTAGCTGATACAGATATCATTTTTTTACATCCGTCAATATTTGTAATTGTATCCATATTCGCAGGCTGAGTGTCGATACGACTATAATAAAAATAATATCTGATCCGTATCGGATCGAATGGCTCGGGAGGCCAACAAACGGTATCCACTTGGAGCGGAGCAAAGGAAAGGAGAACGCGGGCCAGGCCGCCAGGGCCAACGTTCGGCAGAAGAGCAAGCAGTAGTTATCCAGCCCGAACCTCGGTTGTGGGCCCGGCCCACCTTAATCAATCCCTCGTGCGTGGTGGGAATTCGGTTTCCTCCATCCCCCGAAGAGCTCGTACTCTTTTCACTTATACAGGCACCGAATACAACAGCACCCACCATTACAACCTATTCACAACAGTGGTGGATCCCAGAGCTAGTGTCCCTCCCATTGCCAGACACTGGGCCACACAGCTGTCAGTCTCGTTCTCCTCCATTCCCCTCACTCCACGTTCCCAACATGGTGCAGTCTGCTGCCGTCACCGTCCACGTGGCATATTTCAGAACACGTTTCCTTAACTAATACCGTTGCAGGAAATATCTTACACTGATAGCCGCAATTTCATTGTATAATTACGACAATGCTATAAGCTACGATCTTAGTTACTGCCGGTAATTAATGACCCAGATCAGGGTTAATATGGTCCAAGAAACCAGAAAACTCCATTATAAGTGCGTTTAAAATCCCCAAATCCTAATTCTTGGCGGGCCAATTGAATCTCACGCAAGAAGCCATGGGTGAAGCTCCTCGCTTCGATAAAGACTAGGGTTAGGGTTTTACCTCTTCGTCCTTTGTGAGAAGCCATGGCGATTGTCGCAGCTCTATCGTCCGATTTCGTGCGAACCCCCATTTTCCGACCTTCGAATCGCCGGCATCGGCCATGCTCTAAGCATTTCGTCTCTCCGGTGATGTGAGTTCTCTCATCATTTCTTGAAATGTGCAAAGAAATTAATTGATTCGGATGAAATCGATTCAGATTTTTTTTGTTGTTTTTTTGTTGTTTTTCAATTTGCTTCTTAAATAGGAAAGATGATTCGAGGATAGCATCTAATGATCAAATGAAGAAGAAGGAAGAAATCCCGAGAAGATCAAATCGCCGATCTGACCCGCCTCGGCTCGGGTACCAATCTAATCCATCCGATTTCCGATTCGACCGGTTGCAGCCGTCCGATGATGAGATCGATTGCAAGCATAAGAGGGCATTCGGTCGTTATATTGCTCGAGAGGCGTTACTGGATGAAGAATTTTGGGTAATTTGTTTCGCTTCCCAAGAAACGCCTGTACTAAAATAATTGAATCTTTTTTAGTTTTCTTGGGATGTTTGAATAATTTGGGTAATTGTGAGCTTAGGGGTGTTTATTTATTAAAAAAACAAAATGTTGATGTCTTTGAGGCGTCCTATTGGCTAATAGATTGCGGCATGGCTGAGGGCGGAGAGTCATTGTGAGGGCAAACCAGGCACTCGGTATGTGAGTGTCTTTTTCTCGGTTTTTTTCTATTGATTGGTTGGTTGAACGATGTATTTTTCATTTTTATTGATTAATTTTCGAAATTTGTTATTTCTTGATGCAGCCATGTGGAAAATTTCAAGCGGCAGTTTGCAGAGCGGGTGAGATAAGTTTGTCGATCTTATATTTTATAGAGGAATTATAAGTATTTGGTTGCTGCTGTAATAATTTTCAGCTGGTGATGATATTTGATCTTTATGCTATTTGTGTAATTATTTGGAAATGAGAACTTCCTGATAATGTGAAAATGAAGTCGAGGACATCTTAGGTGTAATATATTTCACACATTGAGAAGTGAAAATGGTGAAACAATGCATTGGTTCTGAAGCTAAATAGAGGAATCATTTCCTTTTTAAGACATTTGTAAATTATCTATTCAAATATTCAATGTAGGCATGATGGCAGAGAGACATTTCTTTTGGGGGGCAATTTTGACAATTTTGCAATTAATTCTTTTCATAATTTATCCCCCTTAAGTTCACCATGAGCTCCCATTCCATTGCTGCCGATTCTTCTAATTGTATAACCATATCTCCATATTGGTTTGATTGTATTCTTTTATATATGAGAAAAGAAAATTAATAAAAAGGAGTATCAAGAATGAAAGGGAAGAAAATGAATGATAATACTAAGTTACGATATGATAATATTGTTTTGTGAAGTTCTGAAATATGGATCTAAAGTTGTATAAAATAGTTGTCAATACATTTGAGATCACAGTATTACCTACAATCATAGAGTTCAAACTATATCTTTTGTCTGAACCTCGTGTGTTCTAAAATATTAATTTTAAAGTGTTTTGATTTAAAATCAATGATTTCATAGAAGTAACTTCAATTAATTTTTATACAGGAGTTCAATGCAATAAAGAGGCGATGCACTGGGCCACAACTTGCTGAGAAATCTACCTGCATCATTGCGGTATGATTTAGATATGAGTATATGGCTCTTAATATTTCTCTGGTGAAAATTTGTAATGAATCTCGAAGCCTTTCACCCTGTTAACAGTCGTATGTGTTAGTTCCTAATGAAGCATATGATGTTTCAAAACTAAATGCAATGCAGTATTGGTTTATGATGCTTTAACTGAAATAGCTAGATAATCTTTAAATGCCTAATATGTGATATTGCACAGATACTTTGAAGAAGAGACATACTTGTTTTCAATGCATATCTAATAGTTGGATACCCTGCTACTTGACAGATACTTGTTAGATACTCTATTTAACATATTTTAAAATCTGCATTATGTCCTATTGTTGGAGATATACTAGACTTGTCGAAAACATATCATATATCTATTCAAGACTAAGAAGTTAAAAATCTAATGTGTATGAACAATGAGTAACAGTTCTATGTCATATATGATCTATTTTCCTAGTAAGAAATGTGATCGTTTCTGTAATCATTGATTTTTAAGTTACTAATTTACATAAGTTAAAAGCATTTTATAACATGTGAAAAATTATACTTTTTTAGCCCTTCTAGTTTAATTTCATGTTACAGAACTTCAATGCCCACACATTTATGATTTCATTATTGAGCATCCCCAAAATGTATCTGCATTTTGTTTCATGCCATATCCATATTCGTAATTTCGTATGCAAAGCCAAATAGCCAATTGCAACAGATTCATTGAAGATTCTTAAGCCAACTTGGAATATTTTGAAGTGTTTATGGTTAGATAGAATTCATTTATTTTTTTATTAGAATTGAAGTTGAATCAGGATATTAGAATCAAGGTTCTAAATATCGGATATTGGGATGGTATCGGATGAGGGTTTTTCATATCAGATATCGGATATCGGGGGAGATATCGGGGATACGCGCGCATATCGGACATTCATATCGAACACTATATATATTGAAATATTGATAATTTAAAGTTGGTTTAGTGTCATAGATATCATCTACTTAATAAAAATGATGTAATATGCATGCAAAGATAGTAAAAAAAATAATGTACATTTGCACGCATTCATGCAATAAATAAGTTTCATATCAGGCGATATACCAGTCGATTTATCGCCTGATATCGGTGATATATCGGCTGATATTTCAAATATCGGCCGTTTTTTGCTGCAAACGATATGGCGAACGGTTTTCCCATATCGTATCGGCAGCAGGTAAAAAAGGAGATATCGAACGATATCTCGGCCGTCTCGAATGATATTTAAAACAGGGATTAGAATTCTAGTCATTTAGAATTTTGATCAGGACAAGGGTTGATGAGAGTTTGAGATTGTTTAAAATTTATTTTATTTAAGTAGGAATTATATTTTGTTTTGAAATATTTGAGTAGGAATCCCTAGAATTCTATTTTGATTTCGAATTTCTAATTGACATGGTTATTTTATTTATGAGAGTTGTAGTTTAGTTGGAAATCTTTACTAATCTTTTCTATATAAACTGTACAGAGTAATTAGATTTTTCGGATTTGATCTATTAATGAAAAAAATGATTATTGAATAGTGAGATTTGCTGTTTGAAGCCTATGTTCCCTGCTTAAGGGCTTTGTTCCTATTTGTTGTATTTTTCCTACTCCTTCAATTCTTTTTTTTTTTTTTTGTCCAAAACATCTGCTATTACATAACGGTGCATTGTGTATAAACACACACATTTATACATATAATTTCTGAAGTATCCATGCTTTAGTCATGTCTTATGAAAATTAACCGTTTCAGTGTCCACATATTATATCCATATCCTGTATCCGTGTTCGTGCTTCATTGCCAATATGAAAACAAGTGCTTCTTCATCTTGAGTTTTCTTAAGAATTTCTCTTAGTGTTTCATGTGTACTTTATGGACAAAACCCTTTTATTCACTTTTCTGTCAAATATAATAGAGAATAATGTTTAATCTAATAATAGAGAATAATGTTTAATCTAAATTCAGAATTTATTTGACATACTAGTTAAATAATATTTGTCCATTCACAATAATAATAATAATAGGCTATTCTAGGCAGGATACTTCTATTAAAAATTTGGCATGTCTATCTTCATCCCAACACAACGAGGTGTGGCCGTTATAGTCTTTTTGGTGCATGAAAAAGACCAAACTACCAAACAACCGAACAAAAATACATTCGTAAGAATCAACCTACAAAATTCAGATGATAAAAATAACTAATATGCTTCACTTTGTAATTATATATATGTTCTGCCATATGCTATCTTGGAAGATACAGAAAATATTGATGCTAAACACCAATTATTTTTAATTTTATAATTAAACAGAGTACTTAGTCTACCTACTTTCTAATTATGCTTCCTTAAAAAGTACAGTTGGAAAACAAAGGATGCTTCCTCCCGCCATGTGCTTCTTTTCTTTTTATTGCAGTAATATTCTCCAGTATTCCATCTTTTTCTTTAATTCATGTTTCTGGGTGGGGGGGGGGGGGTTGGGGGGGGAAGCAACTAATAGATTGCTTTATTCATTTCTGTTCTATTTTTTTTAACTCCTCTCATTTCAAAAATTTAAATCAGGTCAAGAAGGATGAAGGAAGTGTCAAAAAGCGCACAGTTCTGAACAGCGTAGTTGGGACTCTGGACATAAATATTAGGCATCTTCTGTGTGGAGAGACATTCCCAGGGGTATATATGATTTATATTTGACACGTCAACATTTCATGCTGTTTAATGCTTTCCATTGTACTATTGAAATTAGAATTTGCAAATTCATCCTTCTGTATATGGATTAACTCTTTACAGGAGCGTATGAAGAGCTCAGTGTCGTGCAGCATCTTCGGAAGAAATGATCGACCTGTATATGGCTATGTCGCCAACTTATCTGTTGCCAAGTATGCACGCCGCCGAGGTATCGCCAGCAACATGCTTCTCTTAGCCGTGGAAGCTGCTAAATCCTATGGTCAGACCTTCGAATTCTCATATATTTCTCCAAATTTTGTTCTAATACAAATAACTACTGGTATATAGACTCATAGATGTAGTTACGGATGATGTGTCCAGGATGGATGCTATACAATGCATTGTTGTCTGTTGAGAGATAGTGATGTACCTATTATACATAGATTCCACACATAAGCTTGATATATAACATCTGAACTGCCAAAAAGATGTCACATTTTGGATGTCCCTGTGCATTATTGAAAATCTAATTACAAAACATATAACTAATTACTAAATCACAATGTAAACATTTTAGTTAGGCAGTTCATCATTAACTGTACAAACTTCAAGTACTAATGTACTGTGATTAATCATTTTGTTTGCTAATTAGATAGGGCAACACTCAACTCTATGTTTTATTCCTAAATAACATATGTTGACATCATCACCACTTTGATTCTGCACCATAATGATTTGTCCATTAGCTTATGTAGAAGTCGTATAGCTTACGTGCAATTTAAAAGACATCTGAATTTGAGGCCACTTATCTTCTGATTCAGGACTAGTTTTGTTACTTATGAAATTAGTCTGATTGTTAATTTTGCGCCGAGGGAATTATTGCTCATAAGCTGACTTTTGTACCCCTAGTCTAAAAATAGCGTCATTAAATTAAACTACAAGCAAATCTCTATTGTCTTCTAAGGTGATGGTTATTTCTATTGCCACTTGCACACACCCATACATGCACCAAAGCATGCAAGTACCACACACCCACAGGACAGATGCACATGAACACGTCATGCAGGCAACCCATCCATGCAAAGTGTACATTGTATACATTATTTGTTTGTAGTTATCATTTTGAGTACAAGAGTATGTTCACCTTTCTGAGATATACCAGTTTACTATGTATCGATTCTTTTTCATCATTAATATAAAGGTTTTCCATCAGAATTTTATGAATCCAGAACATGTATAGCATTTATAAAATGTAAAGTAGCAATTGTTATAAAAATAGCAATCAAAGGAGTGTATAGCATAAGTTTGAAAGCTTAAACTATCAAGATAATTGTTTCAACTATCCCAGTCTGTATTTTGTGTCTCCAAAATGGGAATCAATTTAAACATTCATGTTGTGGGGGAAATGTAACATGTCAGCTGATGATGTTTAAAAGACATGATGTATCACAGTTTTTTTTTTTTGGCTTTGCATCTAGCATGGTGAAATGGTAACACCCTTCTAGATAGAGGTAGCTGGATATCTGTCCAATCGATTGATCTCGTTTAGTAAACCTAACTTGCATGATTTATATGATGTCATGTGGTATAATGCCTACTTTTGTCTTTTCCTTAGGGGCCAACGAAGTATTTGTGCATGTGCACAAGGATAACGCAGGTGCCCTGAAGCTATATGAGAAGCTAGGGTTCAAGGTACAAGCTATTAAAATTCTACTATTGCATCTGGATCATGTTCTTATATCCTTCTAAGACATGATGTTATCCTTGTTTTCTTCCCGTTGTAGATGGTTGAAAAGGCTACGACTCAGTCCCTGGAAGAGCAGAAGTATCTACTGTGCTTGAAGACTGCTTAGATCACCACCCTGTCCAACACCAACTCTCTACAAATTTGTACAGAAAAGAATTGCTTTTACTTACAGGAGTTCTTCTGATAGATCCAACACTGTTTGATTGAGCTAAGAATGTCCATGTACCTGGAAGAGCAGAAGTGTCCACTGCGCTTGAAGCCACCACCTTCTATTTCACCCGCTCACTAGTTTCTACAGAAAAAGATTGCTTTCGATACAGGAATTTTCTGGGGCATTCAACGCAATATAGATCAGACAAAGAATTGAAGAGGATGCAACAAAAATTCCACTTGTCCATTCATCATATTCATAGGTACAGAACAATTTATAAGCTGGTTGACAAGTGAATAGAAGTTTTATTTTCTGTTCTTTATGACTGTTGAAAGATTTACTCTCTAATGTAAACAGACACATTTCTTGCATAGATACAGATTCAATGGTCAGTCAACATAATTGAGAAATTCTTCAGTCTCTACTTTGTTTTGAATTTTATTCAGTTCTCACATCCCTGCTGGATGTTGAAGAACAACTTTCTATAAGTATTTTGGTTGATATTTTGCAGAGTATTGGCATCAACTGATAGCTGAATTTTGAGGGAAAAGGGTTGACAGTTGCGAGTGTCACTACATCAAAGATTGAATTCCCAATAATCAATAAATCAGCAAGTAATTGAAGACTTGTTGTATATACAATGGTGCTTGGACCTCATAAAGGGCACATCGTGGGATCATCTTGTGTCTCAATAAAACTACACCCTGGCACTTTCTTCAACTCCTTCTGCTTCATCAGCCTCCTTATCCGGGCTGCGTCCTTCCACCGACCCGCATCCCCGTAGATGTTAGACATGAGGACACAGAAAGTCACATTGTGAGGCTCAACCTTAAAAAGATCCTCTGCCACTAACTCTGCTATCTCAACATTTCCATGGATCCTACAAGCGCTGAGCAGAGCTCCCAAACTCCTGTATCGGGCTTCAGTTCCATCCCCTTCACAAACTCATAAGCCTCCTTCAGCCTCCCAGCTCGCCCCAGCAGGTCCACAACGCATGCACAGTGCTTTACTTTCGGAACAATGCCATTCTCTTCCCTCATGCTCTCAAAATGCTTCATCCCTGTATCTACGAGTCCTGAATGACTACAAGCAGACAATACCGAGGTGTAAGTAAAGCTATTGGGCCTAACTCCTTCGGCCTTCATCCTATCGAAAAGCTCAAGAGCCTCGTGTGCATGCCCGTGGGTTGCATAAGCCCCGATCATGGCACTCCAAGAGACCACCCCCTTTGATTCAATCGCTTGAAACACCTCTCGAGCCAACTCCAAGTTACCACACTTTGAATACATGTCGGTGAGGGCGTTACCAACTCTCACATCAGTCTCCAGCCCACGGCTCACTGCAAGCTCATGCACCCATTTGCTGAGATCTAGAGCGCCCAAGGTAGCACAAGCCGATATCACACTCACCAGTGTCACTGCATTGAATTTAACATTCTTCTCGGATTTGATCATCCCTCGAAAGAGCTCAACCGCCTTCATGCCATCTCCACTCTGCTCATACACCGCAATCATTGTATTCCACGAAACTAAAGTCCGGTTCGACATTCCATCGAACAAGTACCGAGCGACATCCAAATCGCTGCACTTCCCATACATCGCAATCAAAGCATTCATCAACGACACAAACGAATCCAAACCCCCTTTGATCGAAAACCCATGCACTGCCCTCCCTGAATCCAGCCACACCGGCCCATTACACGCCGGAAGAACACTAACAATCGTGACCTCATTCGGCTGCAGACGCTCCTCAATCATCAACCTAAACACATTCATCCCCTTCCCAAACATCGAATTCTGAACGTAACCCGCAATCACGGCAGTCCACAGCACGACATTCCTGATCCCCGCCATCCTGAAAACCAGCTCCATGTCCGTAATCTCGCCGCAGCTGGAGTAGAACTGGATCAAAGAGGTGGTGACGAAGACGTTCGAGTCGAGCCCGTTCTTGATGGCATTGCAATGGGCTTGCTTGCCGTGGGTGAGGTGGGACAGGACGGCGGAGGAGCGGAGAACGAAGGGGAAGGTGAAGTGGTCAGGGGGGAGGGAGAGTCGGTGCATGCGGGAGTAGAGGGGGAAGACGGGGCGGAGGGGGCCGAGGTCGGAGTAAGCGCGGAGGAGGGTGTTGAAGAGGAAGGTGTCCGGGTGGGGTATTTCGTCGAACAGTTGGCGGGCGTAGAGGACGGAAGGGGAGAGAGAGGAGGCGAGGGAGAGGAGCTTGGTTGCGGTGGGGAGGCGGCGGGAGAGGCCGTGGGTGATGAGGAGGGAGTGGATGCGGTTGAGGGAGGAGAGGGAAGTGCAGGTGTTTAAGAGGTGGGTGAATTGTTGGAGGGAAATTTGGGACATGAGCTTGTTTCATTTATTGACATCAAAGTTGGCTCATTGGAAGGGATTTGTAGTGTCTTGCGCACTGATGACTTTGATGACTTACAAACAGGCAAAATGGGTGGCGGAATTATGATGTGCCGGGTTCAACACTAATGCTGAACTTTATGGCCATTTGTGCATGTATTCGAGTTTAAAATATGAAAATAAAGTATTCTTTGAAGTGTCTTTTTTCTGCTTCTATTTTTCTTTAAAACAAATACCGTATTATAAGTTGAATTTAGGACGTCCTTCAAGAGTATGATTTGGTAGAAAATCCCTTTCTTTTTTTTATCCTAGTAGAGTTGGAAATGATAGCAACTTAGAATATTGACATGTTCTGCTTTAACTAAATTTGCAAAGTAATCCATCCATAATTTTACAAGTCTAAAATAATCTATAATTTAGCAACATCGCAAGCCAATAAAACCATAAAAGAAGTCTAAGCAAAGAATTGTCAAAAATATTTGCTTCTGATAGAGTTAATCACTTGTCACCAATCAATCATTCAGCAATGTTTCATGATAGTGAAAACACAAAGGGCCTGTTTGTTTCGCCGCAAAACGTCGCAAGACGTCGCAAGTGGCAAGTCGTAAAATGAGAATGGAAAAAGTGAACTGTAGTAGAGAAAATATATTGTGTTTTACAGTATCTGGTTGGTAGAGTGAAAGTGTAAATGGAAAAATATATTGTGTTTTACGGTGTTTGATTGGTAAAGTGAAAGTGTGAATGAGAAAGTATATTGTGTTTTACGGTGTTTCGTTGGTAACTTAAAAGTGTAAGTGAAAAAATTGGCCACAAAATTAACTGTAGCAGTGATTTAAATATTATAAATTCTATTAAATTAAATATACTATTGAAAATTAAATTGTATTAATAAATTTGAGATAAAATATTAATAATTTTAATATTTTAATTATAACAATAATATTAATAAAATATTAGGAAAATTAGTAAAATATTTCTAAAATATTAATTAAATAAATAATTATAAAATTTTAAGAAAATCTAAAGAACATTAATAAAATTTTAAGGATACTAATAAAACATAAATATTAAAAAAATCTTAAGAAAATAATAAAATATAGTTATAATATTATAATATTATAAAATACTTAAGAATATTATAATATTAAATTTTATTACAATAATTGTAATATTATAAAAATATAAAATTAACAAAGTAAAATATAATTATAAATTTAATAATAAAATATTATTATGATATTATTATAATGAATTATTACAATATTAACATAATAAAATATTAATATAATTTTAAAGTATATTATAATATTAATAAAGTAATTATTTATATTAAGAAATAAATAAATTAAATATATAATAATTTTATATTAAAGCATATTATTGTTATATTAATAAAATATTAAATCTAAATAAAATATTAAGAAAATTGGTGTAAATATTAATAAAATAATAAAGTATTAAATAACAATATTAATTAAAATAATAAAATATTAAATATTAAAACAATATTAAAAATAATAAAAAACTAAAAAATACAAATATAAAATAATTAGGTAAGAAATTAAACACTATTAAAAATATTAAATATTTAATAATATTAAATTATATTAAATTATATATTGATTATCAAGTAACTGCTTTGGGACTGCGAGTGTATTACAAGTGGAATTTACATGACCACAAAATTAACTATAGCAGTTACAAGTCGGAAAATTTGAGTGTAAAAGTGAGATTTATATGACCACAAATTTAACTGTAGCAACTGCAAGTAGGAAATGAGAGTTGTATTTTGCAAGATGTTTTGCAACGAAACAAATAACGGAAAATGGAAAAGAGGTTTTACGACTTGCGATTTTACGGGAAAACAAACAGGCCCTTTTCACCAAAGAGATCCCAACAAAAAAAGAAGGAAAAAGAAAAACTGTAAAAACACTTGAGGAAAATTGGAAGGTATGCGACTTACGATTAGGCCACAAGAAAGAGACATGCCACAATCAACACACCTAGAGGAACGCCTTTTCCTTGAGTGGCTGAGGGAACCCTAATTTGTACTAAAAAACAAAAAAAGAAGAAAAAGAAGAACACGAAGAATCAGAAGAACTGTATCACAAATGGACTGCTAATTAAGCTGGCCAGGAGCTGGCCCAATAAACAACCAATGAATTACACTTATCCTTAGCTAAAAAGTAATTCCCCATGTCTATTTCTCTGGCTCTTCTCCATCCAAAAGAAATCAACCAGAAGCATAAAAGCCATGGGAACAAATGTAATTGGCAACCACAGTAAAAATGAAAATTTTCCATCTTAAAAATTTGCCAAAGAAAAAGTATGTTCCCAAGTTACAAGCTTACAAAGTACATGAAGACACATTACATACAAAAATTAACCTACCCAGCTTTTGTACCAACCATTGGAATTCAGGCAAAAAGTGAATACAAGTTCATTCTTCCCTCCAGCTTACTTCATATTTTTTTCTTGGTTCTTGGAGTTCCTGGAGCTCAACCTTCTCATCCACTTCTCCTGCGTTGCAGTGAGATTTTGAAGCATTGAACGGGCAGAAGCATGCTGTTGAGATGCTGGGAGTTCGGCGAAGAGTGCAGCAGCAGTGCTGGTGAAGGCACTGAGGGACCAGGAAAGCCAGAATGGGCGAGAGATCCAAAGTTCCTCCAAATGTGGGGATAATTCCACGGAATATGTTCATACAGGGATCAAATATAGTGACAGAAACATAGATAGAACCAAAATCAAAACCCAAGGCCAGCACTGATTGATTTATATCCTAATCAGTACGCAGCAATGATTCTCGTTTCTTACGGATAAAAAACGGTCACTTATTGGTTCATGTTGTAGGACATGCAGTTCTTTCTAATAAAAATCATGATTTTCCATTCAAAAGATCAATATTTCTAAAATAATCAATAGAAATATAGAAAAAGCTCCACTGTAAGTGTGGCGATATGCCTACCACAGCAGCAGCAGCAAAAACGAGTAGGAGAGTCCACATAACTAGGCATGGCATGATCGCCAAACAAAGATATGGAGTCACTAATAGCTTGTATGCTAATAGAAAAACTCTCATGTTGATCCTTCATATTACACTTGACCAGAGTCACGTATGGTTCAACATAAAGGAATTTTAATCTTCGAAAACTCATTACCGATTTCTCAGCATAACAGAACTTATATCCTTAGAAACAATTCTTTCCTAGTTTTTGCCCCATGATAGTACAGACTAGTTACATATTGAATAAGTTAACATAACGGATCATTAAACCTTGTGAAGAAAGCAATGGATGTATGCATATGGGGCTGATTCAAAGGCATATATAAAACTAAATGTTTTTAGTAAAACATATATAAAATCCATGTCCTAAATTGCACCCATACGAACTCCGAAAGGAAGCATCGGAAAGGATGTGGAGCAGTCTATGTCAGATTGAGAAAGAGAACCGACCCAAAATCAGGAAGAAATTAAAAATAAAAAAAATGTTCACTCTAACCAATCCTTCCTTACTGTGAGAACGGTTGGATGACTGAACCAGGGTGGGATTTTATATACTGTCGAAGGGTCAGAAGCTAAAGCAGTTTACACTTGCAATGCTGAACCAAGCAAAGCCTACCAATGTCCAGGCTTATTTGCCACTCCACTACAGATACATGCACAAGGCTCACATGTATCTCGGTCAGAATGAATTCAAATCACTTCAAAATATTATTGCATAAAAGCTGAAATGCGTAGAACAGAAAAACAAGCTAGGAAATCCATGATGTAAAATGAACATATACTGAATACTAACTATGGAGTATGGACTGTTTGTGAACTCTATGTGCAAATTACTGCAAAAACTGGAAGTCCGATGCAGAGATTTGCATGAGAAGGTTTTATATCCTTAGAGATTTGCACGGGAAGCGTAGCCAACCCTGGTTAGCTTGAGGCCTGACACCACTCTTAGGATTGGGTGGTTCAGGTACACACACCAAGGATAACAGTCCTGAAATGATGTTCAATTTCACTGTCACCTTTTCCTGTGAAATTAGGAATTACTAGGTATAAATTTAATGAGCAGATGATAATTGAATTTTTGTGGGTAGTCCACTTTGAATTGTTTGACAAGGCAGGAGACTCGGGACTCGAAACGGAGATGAGCAGACGAGAGGATCCAAATTCAAACAGGATCCGGACATGGGCCTGTTTTCTCTACTCTCCAATGCAAGGTAGGCCTCTCCAATAAACCGAGTAACACGCAAAATTTTCGGGTTTGGGTTTTAAAATCTTGGATCCTAGGATTCCAAACATAAACTTAAATAAATATTTTTAATAACTTAAATCACTTATTTCTATTTAAATAAATCTTTCCTTTAGAACATAAAAATTATAGTTGTGCGTGTATGGGTTTCGATACCTCAGCCACCAGCTTGAGAGAGCCTCTCAGCTAGTGACGACGTGACGCAATCTCTGTGGCAGAGTGTAGGCGATCTATGACAGAATGTAAGTGGTAACGAAGCTAAAAAAAATCCCATTAAAAAGGCCATCAATCACTTTACTGTACCAATTGACCAAAAAAACCCTCAGTTTTACTTTTAACCCAAAAAAACGCATCCTACACAAATTTTTACGGAGGAAAAAAAATTATGATTTTCAGAGAAATTTTCGTTGAAGAAATTATTGAACAAAAAAATTCTTTTATAACGAATGCGATCAAAATTGCAGTATTTAAAAAAATACTGATTTGGAGTAAAAAACGGTTTTAATCACAGTCTAACTGTAGATTACGACTTAACCCTTTTTTTAATCTGTTTGTTTAAAGAAAACTGCGATCAAAGTTGCAAACTTTCAAAATAATAATTTGGAATAAAAAAAAATTAAAATATTTCAAACTTTATACTGCGACTTTGAGTTTTTTTTAACTTTGTTTCTTTAAAGAAAACTGCGACTCTTTGAGGTTTTTTTTAATTTGTTTTTTCTAAAAATATTGTGACAAAGTTGCAGTTTTTAAAAATTAAGCTGTTTAAAATACTGCGATCTTAATCGCAGTCTTGTATAACTTTTTTTTTAAATACGACCAAAGTTGTAATCTTTGAAAAATAAGCTATTTAGAATACAATGACCTTGGTCGCAATCTTATATAACTTCATTTCTACTGGTAGTAAGAACTGCGATCATGGTCGCAGTTAATTATAAATCAAATATTGTTGTAACTGAGACAAAAAACTTACAGTCAAATTTTATTCAGAAATACCACTTTAAATGAACTGCGACTATGGTCGCAGTATGAACTCAAAATAGTTAGTTCTCATTGTACATATAAACTGCGATCAAGTTCATAGCGTAAGAACAATATATATAACTTGCTATCGTTAAGCAATGTGACCTCAGTCGCAGTCTTTAATCGCAATCCGCATATTACAAAAAAAAATCATTTATAAAATGCGACAAAGGTCGCAGTCCTAACAACACGTAGTACTAACAAAGTAGATTAGCGTTGCAACCGGGATAGCAGTCCTCGTATAACACAAGGTATAAAATATTATATTATGACTGCGATTTAGCTACAGTCATTAATATCGTACCTACTGTGATACAGTGAGCATCTCAAAAACACTAGTAAAATTAATCTAGATAAAAGAAAGAGGTACACCCCATACGAAAATTAAAAACCTAAAAAGAAATATTCTATAAAAAGTTAATTTATAGTTCACATTATAAATTTCTGAAAAAAGGCACTCTAGGGGTTCTCCCACTAGAATTGTTTCAATTAAATATTTAATTGCTTTTTATCTCTTTTTCGAATACTCAACCATCACCTCTAATACTTATTATTACTATAAGTGTCAATTCAGAGTATTGGCCTTTTTGTAGCACTTGTAAGTAATATATATTAAAGATCTGATTTCTAAAAAAATATTTGTGCTCTTCTTTTTTGGTTTGATTTCTAAATTTTCTCAAGTAATTTATCCTTGAATCATGTCTTCTGAATCTTCTTCTTCTGAACAATCAGATTTCAACTTCACTCATATTCTCCCATCGGTCATCTTTCTCTAAGGGGTCTAGTGAATCTGATAGCAGCTTGGACTTCTCTCTTTTTGACTATCTTCTTTCGTCAAGTAATATTGTTTCTGATCCTACTCTTCACGAGGAAGGTCAGGTTTTTGAGGGCATAGTGAAAAGTTTATTCCTATGCCACTTGACGAAGACGTGCTTGATAAAAGCATGTCCTCTGATGTTGAAGGTGCGCTTTCTTCCAGCATGTCCTCTGGAGGTTCCTCTCGATACAGATCAGAGGAAGAACTTGAGCAGATGACCCATTCTGAGAGTTTATCGACGAATCAAATTACCCTCCAAAAGAGGAGGAAAACGAGGAGGAGAGTGAGGAGGTCAACAAAGAAGAGGAAGATGAAAACGAGCTGGAAGAGGAAGACAAAGATAATGAAGAAGATAATTTTGATTATGATGGTGATGACGAGGACTAGTATTTTCTGTTCTTTGATAATTACTTTTTTTGTTTTTTTAGAGCTTTTAATGCTTATTTTTGTAAGATCTCTTTCTGTAACGCTCCGATCACGCGGGTACGGAGACGTTACTGCGACGTATATACGCTGGTCAGAAAAACCCTCACGTATATACGCTAAGCATCAGTACAGGCAAGAATCAGAGTACGGAAGCACGTGGTGCATTATACATTCTAACATATGAGTACAGTTACAAAGTTATCACAGGAAGTGATAAATATTACAAGAATATTACATCACCAGCAGGCGCAAATGCGAGAATACAAAGAGATGTACAAGTATGAACAGTACAAATGGAGGCTCATAGTCATAACAGGAAAACTCTAGAGCCGAACAAGGGGGCCTAGAAGGATGGGGCTCTGGACGGTCTGCTGGAGATCCACGCTACCGCTGCGCCACTCTGATCAGCAACTGAGAGAATCCACACGCTCCAAGCTCCAAGACCTGGACATGAGGATCCAGAGGAGTCAGAACTCCCCGGCGAGTGGTGATGCAAAAGCCAGATGGCGAGCATGGATAAGCACATGTGTAATGATAAATCTGGATCCTAAACATGAAAAACCGAATCGTAGGCACAAGCATGCAGGAGCAAGTAGATATACAACAATTGATATCAAGTAGGGAAGACTCATGATATGATAAAATAAGAGCAGGAGACTAATGGCATATAACACGAGTGATGAAGCAGGAAGTAAGAAGACATAGTATAATAATCATAAAGCCGGAAATCCGAAGTAAAATCCGATACAAGCAAACATGGCAAGACATACTACAGATTCATAGCTGGCATCTTTTATTATTATTATTATTATTACTCATCTTACCCCGATGTCTAGATATGTGAACTAGCGTCCCAGCGCACATATATCCACATCTGAGTAAAGCAAGGTTGTTATTGGAAACCAACGGGGGTATCAACGAACAATGTTTACAGTGGGTCCCGTACATACCCGGGACCACGACCCAGGCAGGAGGGTCTTACAGAATGCCCTTATCAAGATGGTACCAAGAAGGAGGGAGCCAGCACTCCCCTCGGTCGCCTGGAGGCCCACAGGTCAGACCGGAAGTTTTAGTTGCACAACATGCCTAGTACCACTGTAAACACGAACACATATTGATAGCCGCAAGTTTCTCCCGACCCAATGTAAGTTGTCCAGTTTTATGGTTTATTAGATGATTATCAGATTCTGGGAATGAGCGAGAACAAGTCAGGAATACATGTATCTCAGGTGTACAGTTGTACTGTAATGTATATCAAGTTTGTAAGCAGGATGTCAGGTCATCATTCCCGTTATCGTGATAATCATAAGAGTCAAGTATATCATGCCGGGTGTCAAGTGATAGCATGACAGGAGGATGATATTTGGCAGGTGACCAATCATGTCAAGAGATTGATATTAGTCCGGTGGCAAGTCATGCCATAACAAGGGCCTTGCCAAGTAGTAGCAAGTCTGGTGATAGCATATCATTTGACAGGTGATACAAACAGGTGTTAAATAGTAGCATGTAGTTAACAGGTATGAAATAATGGCATGTCAAGTGTTAACATATCAGGTAAATACATGGCATGTGATAGAGTAGTAGCTGAGCACAACCAAGCGGAGCAGAGCAAGCTGGAGGCACCGACAACAAACAGTATTTAACACTGGAGCGTCTGGCAAGATTACCGGGATAACTCGGCTTAAAGTGCGAGTAGAAAATCCGGCAGCATCTCACCTAGACGAATCTAGTGGTAAAGCGCTGAACGCTGATCATGATGACCAGGCGGAGCTGAACAAGCTGGAGGCACAGGCAGCGAATAGGGTTTAGACACTAATGCGCTTGGCGAGATTACTGGGACGACTCGATTTAAAATACGAGTAGCAAATCCGACAGCATCTCGCCTAGACGAATTCAGTGAATAAAACGCTGAGCGCTAAGTATGCTCACCAGACGGAGCTGAGAAACCTGACGGTCCCAATCACTTCTCTTTCGAGATAGTGAGAGACCGGAGGCTGAAGGGTGGAGAGACCTGACGGTCCCAATCACTTCCCTTTCGAGATAGTGAGAGACCGGAGGCTGAAGGCTGAGGGACCAAGAACGCTCGGGGTTTAAGCGCACTCTCGGTGACTACTAGCCATCCCAGGAGTGGACAGAAACCCAGAGTCCAACGACCACGAAGGGTCGGCCACGCATGGTATAAAGCAGCAAATACATCACAGGCATGGTATGTGTACAAGAATGAAACTACCCTAATACAAGCATTCGTCACAGAGCAATACATGTCCGGTCATTGGCACTCGGGCCATACACAAATACAGGGACCCAGCTCAATACAAAATACATTAAACATGAAATAAAATACATGTCGACCCGACAAAGCGGGGAAACCCAAATGGAGGCGAGAGCGAGGACACTCGCCTAAATCACCGGAAATGCCGAAAAGTCTGAAATCCATGGAACTCGCGCACGCGCCATAAAATATAATAATATATAATTATGTAGAGAGAGAAAGTGAAGAGGAGAGAGAAAGAGTTAGAGAGAGAAAGAGAGAGAAACCTAGAGAGAGAAATATATGGAAAGAGAGAGTGCACAGGAAGACGCGGGTTTTGAGAGTGAGACGCGGGGTCGCAGACACGGGAGTCGCGTCGCGTAGCTGCCACAAACGCGGGGTATGAGACCCGCGTTCAAGAAGAACGCGGACGCGGACGTGGGTTCCGCGTCGCGTTAGCATGAGGAGAACACAGACGCGGGAGTTAGCTCCGCGTCGTGTCGACACGAGAGGGACACAGACGCGGGCCTGGACTCCGCGCTGCGTCGATACAAGAACGCGAAGGCCGCGTTGAACAGATGCCAAGAACACGAAGATTCGCGTTAAGGGGTTGCCTGAGCGCGGGGGTGAGATCCGCGTCAGTAATTTACAGAGAGGAGGAGGGGGATCTAGAGAGAGATTAGGGAGGAGAGAGAGTGATAATCTGAGAGAGAGAAAAGGATAATCTGGAGAGAGAGAGAGAGAGAGAGAGAGAGATAATCTGAGGGAGAGAGAAAGTTCAGGAGAGAGAGAGGACAGGAGAGAGAGAGAGGAGACAGGAGAGAGAGAGAGAGGGAGAGAGAACAGGAGAGAGAAATGAAAGGGAGAAGGGGAGAGAGAGTTCAGGGGGGCTGTTGCCCCCCTTGCTCACGCACAGCGCCCCCCTCTGGGGGCGCTCGGCCTGGCCGCCGGTCGGCCACGCCAGGTGGCGGCGCTGGGCGGCGCCGGCCACCGGCAGGGGGAGTGGCGGTGGCCACTCCCAAGAGAGAGGGAGAGAAAGAGGGGGGCTGTTGCCCCCCCTCCAGACCACGCACAGGGGGCCCAGGTGGGCCCCCTGGTCGCCCACGGCCGCCGGCACGCCGCCGGCGGCGCCCAGATCCGGGGTGGCGCCGGCTACCCCCAAAGAAAGGGGAAAAAGAGGGGATTTGGGTTTTGGGGTGAGAGGTTTGTGGTGGAGGAAGAATTGAAGGAGATGAGAAGAGGAGGAGTATGGTGTTGTGGGTGGTGTTATTTGGGTGGAGAAGAAGGTGGTGGTGGAGGTGATTTGAAGAAGATAATGAAGAAGAAGAAGGTGGATTTGGTGGTGGTTTTGAGGAAGATGGAGATGGTGGGGTTGTTGGTGATGGAGGAGAGAAAGCTTGGCCGCCGGAGTTGGGTGGAATCACACGCCGGCGATGTGGCCGGAGCGCCGGCGGTGGTGGCCGGTTGGGGCGTCGGCCATCACCTGGAGAAGAAGAAGAAGAAAAGAAATGAGGAGAAGAGAAGAAGAAATGAGGAAAAGAGAAGAAGAAAAGAAAGAAAAAGGGAGTGATGATGGAGGGATGTGATTGATGGGAGGAGAATTAATGAGGGGGTGTGAGGTGGTGTCGCCCACGTGGAGGGGAGTGGGCTGAAGTCGGTGGAAGAAAAGAAAGGAAAGAAAGAAAGAAAAGAAGAGATTCGACAAAATAATAATATTATAATATGGCCGCGAAATATCGACTGTTTCAGAAAAATCTCCAAAAATACCCAGAGGTAGAAAACGTCATCCTGAGGATTAATATGAAATCGGTTTTCAGAATAAAATCCCGTTTTTCAATTAAAAATCCGGAAGTCAACCGCCGATACCGGTCTACACCGGGTCGGCCGGATTTTAATAAATTTCGAAAAATCCAGAAAATGTATTAAAGAAGAAAATATGATTTTAAGAAGTAAAGTGAAAGTGGAATTCAGAAATTTAATTCCGATTGTAAACTAAAATCCTGGAATCAACCAGCGATACTGGCCGACACCCAATCCGGTGGAATTTTCATAAATTCATAAAATCCTCAGAAAAAGTATTTAGATGGAAAATGTGATTTTAAGAAATAATGTAAAAAGACACTTCTAGTAATTCCAATCCGTTTGTAAATTAAAAATCCGGGAATCGGTCAGCGGCACTGGTCGACACCGGTTTTGAAGATTTTCAATTTAATTCAGAGAAATTCCAGAAAATCATAGAAAATATAAAATATTGAAAAATGATGTTTAAAACTGAAATCGGTCAAATCTAAAGACCAAAAAGACCAAATCGAGTAATACCCTAGGATCGGGTCCTCGGTTCAGACTAGGACTGCCTCCGAGTCCGTGAATCCGGATCCAAGACAAAACGATCATATAAATAATTCACAATACAAAAAAAAATACGGGAAGTAAATCAAAAAATACTATCGAAAAATCTGAATACGCAACTAAGTACGTATTCTGGGAGCGGGGTGTTACAATCCATCCACCTTAAAAAAAATTGCGTCCTCGCAATTTCGATAAGGGGTAAATTGAACACAAAGAGGACAAGGGCGAAATTTATACCAATTAAGATATGAAGCACTATAGGTAGGGCCCTCAAGTTGACTGAACAATAATCAGAATATAGACATTCTCTGCTCTTCCGGCTGTATAAATCTTCGAACAATGCCGAATAATACTGACTGATAAAACAGCTTTGCAATAGAATTTTCGCTGTACTGCATACTTAATGTCACTCTGAGAATGAGCCAGAATACTGAAGATAAAGAAAACCCTGATAGTCCTGAGCATAATAAAGAAGACCGATAATTGAGAATTTCGAATACCAGGCATCGATCACTCTGAAAGATATAACTGAGAATATAGAATACCCGTAGAGAATCCCGACTATTGACTTCTGAAAGATAACCCGTTCGAGATCAATCCTGAGAATACCCAAGCTTCATAGAGTTGGCCGAAGAGATCATATAATCGCTTCATTCGGAACCAACGTGTAACACCCTGAAATTCTAAATTGTGATTTTATATTCTAATCCGTGATCTAAGAGATTATACAGAATCACGAGGGGTGATGATTAAGTTAGTTCCTTTGTAATGTTATTTTATTTTAAATTTGTATGGATAATTTTAAGTGGATGAAATATTGATAACTGTAAATATGTGTGTACATACGGATGCATGACTAAATGGGAATTATCATACATAGATATTTATACGCCTAGTGCATGTGATATAGATATGTAATTAGATGCATGTATGGATGTAATATGTGTAGGTGCGTATATGTACTAGTATGTGGAATTAAATACATATCCATGTTTGAAATAAATACATGCAAACACCCCTTTTCCTAATACTAGATTTTTCTTTATTCTTTAGAGAGAGAGTAAGTGGAGGGGAGTAGGTGGAGTGATAGGAGATGAGAACAGGTGGCACATATGACAAGTATAATATATTTAGATATTTGTATATATTAGGGAAGTGGGAGGAATAAACTTATTTGTCTCACCAAAATTTTTCCCCTTTCCCAAATTCTCTCTCTCCCTCACGCAGCCTCCCCAAATCTCTCTCTCTCTCTCTCTCTCTCTCTCTCTCTCTCTCTCGGCAGTGTTGGGCCGCACGAGGCGCGCAGGCGGCCGGCGAGGCTCGGCGGCGGGCCAGGCGCGCAGGCGGCGCGCGGCTAGGGCCGCGGCCGCGGCGGTGCGGCGGGATGGGCCGCAGCAGCCTGCTGCTGCGGCAGCAGCCTGCTGCTGCCGTTGCAGCAACGGCAGCAGCCTGCTGCTGCTGCCGATCCGGGCAACGCGCGGCGACGCGCGAGGTGGCGCGCGCGACAGCGAGGCGGCAGCACACGGCAAGGTGAGGGAGGTTCTTCTTGAGCAAAATTTTATTTCGAATCTTTTCTTTCTTTTCTGAAAGATTATATACTCAATTTGATTACCTCTTTTCATTTCCATAAATCCAGAGCTTTAAATTTCTTAGTATGGGAGCCCTAGAAGTCTACTGGAAAGTAATTTCCTTTGATTAATTCTAATTGATTGTTGTTGTAAAAAGTTGATTACTGTTGTAAAAAGAATTTAGATGAATCAAGTTGTAAATATATTACTAAATGTTGAGAATTAGAGGAAGAAATTTGTGAACTTCTCACACATAGAGCCTTCTATTAATATCTCTGTCATTGCAAGCCATGGTTGACAAGAGAGTGGATGTAGGTTGGGTATTGTATGGTTCTAATAATAGTATTCTTACATTGAGATTTTTATCTTGATGAATTTCAAGTTTGACTAATCAAAACTCGTACACAACTCATATCCTATTGTAAATATTCAGTTTCACTTTCTTTTGGAAACAAATAAGTTGTCTAATGATCTTCTTATTTGAAAGTGGGTAAAGTTCGACTGAGATTCAATAAAAAAATGCATATTCCATTTTAGTTAAACAGTGGCATATATGCCTTTTAGTTTTGTTATAATAAATCCTTGTTGCTAATAGTCTTGTTAAGAGAAAATCATGATAATCTTTTATTCTGTGCGAGGGACACTGTGCCTATTTGAGTGACTCATTTCACATAACCTAGAGCCAACATCTTGTAAGCAAAAGAAAAGTATTGACATCGGCATTTATAGAAATCTGGATCTGCCTCCTGATCTTCCTGCAACTAAAAGGGCCAAACGTGCACTATGTGTTTGCTATTGACAAATTTAATAAACGAAGAACTTGCAAAATTGTGAAAAGAATGCAGCTATCCTTGCTATTGTTGTGGTTCGTTCGTGTCACTTGCAAAGTATCTCCATATGGGAGTATTGGGCTTTGTTTGAGGCACAATCCAACTTATATGTTATAGAGACACAAGGGTAGTTTCAAGATAGCTAATATTATGCAACCAAGTAGGAATAAATGAAGGCCCGGATAAGATTGTGTCATAGACAATGTGTAAAAAAATTCTTATTCCATGATAACTTTCTTTGTAGCAAATTTTAGTAGGTGGAAGTTGTTCCTTGAGAGATTTGGGGCTCATAGTTAAAAGTCATAATAGAAAATTTAGGGATAAGAGTTAAGTCATTACAATTAATCATGCAGATGAGAAAAGTTTTGTTGACCGAACTTCTCATGATTAAGATACGTGCAAATTTCAGTAGGTCGTTGGACCTTACCCACAGGATAATTTTTATTATGTCCTTGGGTCTTATAGACTGTGAAAAGAAAATTTCGGGGAATACCCTATTTGTGGAAGCTGTAAAGTATAGTGTCATGGGAAGAACTAGAGCACTATAATGTACTCAAGTTCGCGAAAAGTTATGAATTGGTCGAACTTAAATCCAATTAGTACATTAGTGTCATTTTGCACTTATTGAAGGTATCGTGTAACTTGTTTCTAATCCAACTATATTCCATATATAAAATGATAACAAGCTCAGATCAAGACCCTTGGTATTAATCTTATTCTTCTTTAGAGAGAGAATGTTTTATGGTCGGCATCATATTAGAAAGAAATCCTGTATACATATACATCCGTCAAAACTTATGAATCCTGGTACAGTCATTAGAACGCGAGAAGTTAAGAACTTATGCATACTTATCAAAGTCACAAGTTTGTTGTTTATTAGGACGCTACAGATTGAAAATCTATGGTTATCGAATTTTTTTATACTTGTTTGTGTTATGGTAGTTAGGTGATACTTTGCTATTACTGGGAGATGATTAAACATATGGATTATATAGAGTTGGGATGTCAGGAACTTTCAGTTAGACTTGTGAACCATATCTTTAATTTAAATTACCTATACTTTTGTGCGCGCACGTGTGCGTGTAATGGTAATTTACGAATTTTATTGCGTTCTCAAAATTGTGAAATAAGTCACGTGTAATGGTAGTTAGCTAGGTTAGATTTTTCTCTTTCTTTTTGATTTTTACTCGAGGACGAGCAAAAAGATAAGTGTGGGGGTGTGATTGGTAGTGAAAAGTGCATTTTTATCATCATATTTACCATCACATTTTCATATTTATTCATTTAATTCTGCACATTTATTAATAATTTGTAATTTATTTTGTGCAGGCCTCGAATTATTATTTTACAATAAATAAAGCTTAAAGAGCCCAAAAGCCCAGATCCAAGCCCATGTTTGAAGCCCAGGTGTAAAAGTGCAAATATCAATTGTCAAAATTGCAAATACACAAGGGCCAAAGTTGCAAATACAAAAAAGAGGGAAGGATAGACTTCTATTCAACCCTAAACACTTGCAGGATGAGGATAAAAGCTAAAAGAAGAGAAGGAAATTCGTGGAAAAGATTTGGGATCTAGGTAACTTGATTCCCAAGTTATATCCAAATCCAAAGATTAAGAGCCAGGATGCAATTTCAAGAAGGATAAACCCAGATGGACGGACCAGGTGAGGCAAAATCCAAGATTCCGCGGGAATCCGAGCTTATCTCTGGACCCATTTTTGTGGGCTGCTTTATCCGGGACTCTTCTCTCTTCTGCACCTATAAAATACCCCTGCAGTGCAACGTACAGGGTCGTCCAGAGGCGAGCCAAGGGCCAAAAGCTAGGGTTTTTAGTTTCTAGGTTAGATTTTCTTTTCTTTTTATTTTCAAGAGAGAGAGAGAGGCTTATATTGAGCGTGACACCGATGTACCCTTCCTCTTCTCTGCATTTGTATTCAGCAATAAAGGTAATTATTTTCTTTTGTTCATTGTTCTGATATTTTATTTCTTTTTGTTTTCCTTTCTTTTTCTCTGTGATCTCTTGTGGTTGTTGATGAACATGCAAGTGGATTCCAAAAGCAAGTATAACTAAGCTATGTGAGAACCAGCGATAGTTCATGAAGACGTTCTCCTCCAAGCTACGCATCACTTCGTTCTTGATATGCTTGACGATATAATGTGCACAGGGATTGAGTTCGAATTTATGATCTATGCGTGGAACGCCTCCTAAGTAAGGTAGAACATGTAAGGTTTTCACGTTTTTTTTCTTCAACCAAACTCAAGTAAGTATTCTTTTCTTTCCTTTTCTTTTCTTTTCTTTTTTTGTAGATTAAATCACAACTTCTCCTAATTCTTTATTTGCCGACCCATTGTAAATACCACTTCCTTTCTAACTTAACTAATAAAAATAAAAACTTTAGAGATAATTTGCTAAACGCTTCCATCGCTAGTCCCTCCCTGAGGATCACGACCCGCATAGCCTTGCTACAGCGGATTAGAATTGAGAACTTGCACATCCTATTCTTAAACTAAAATACTATCTTTTGTGTGCAGGAAAACTCAGTCAACAAATTGGCGCCGTTGCTGGGGAGGGACGGTAAGTTTATCTCTAAAATAAAATTTTAATTTTTAACTAATTCTTTATTCTTTTCTGTTTGCAGGTTTGGAGAACAGGAAACAGAAACATAGCAGCAGCAGTGGACATATTGCTATTCTGTGTCTCTGCCCTCGAAGGCAGAGCACCAGAACCTACTGTTTTGCCGCGGATCCGCGGCCAGAGCCGCGGAAACGCGCGCACGCGGCAACAGTAGAGAACTACTGATTGATCTTTTTGCAGGTTGCTGCAAATTGTAAATTCTGTTTACTGCTCTATTCTGTTTTGTTCTGTGATATACCTGTAAATTGCTAATAATTCAACAGTAAGTTATTGGTTGTTAAAAATAAAAATTGATTAGACGTTTGCATATTAGGCACGTGTCTTTTTCAATTATTTTATTTACTGTTGAAGAGTGCTGGAGCAAGGTACGTACGCATTGCATGTAGAATAGGACTCATCTCTTGGTTGATTTTCTGCTTTGAGTGAATCTTATTATTTATCTTGTACACTTGCACTAATTCATCTTAAGGGCATAACCCATTAACAAGATAAGGTGGGGATTTCATCACCCTTCCTTAGCCCAAAAATCATATCCAAGCACTCACTAACCCAAGCCTAACTAAAAAAGAGTAGACATTGGCCCTAGGGACATCTCGGACTCAATAGGAGATTATCCTAAGGGGGAACAGTGCTGGAAGTTGACTCTTGTCAAATCAGTGTCTAGGAAAGGGATTGAGGGCCGAAAGCCCGAAGATTGGTGGTTATTTAATTAAGGAACGTCTTTGACGGAAAACCTCCCACCACTCTTGCCCTGACCTGGCTGATTAACTTGTGGTCAAAGTCTGCACCCAACCTCCTGTGGACGGTCTAACCAGTTAGGAGTCGTCTAGGTCATAGGTCTACCCTAACTTAGGTTAGAATTTTTCTTTTTTGTTTTGTTTATTTGTGTTGTGTTTGTGTTGGTGTGATATGGCATATAATAATTGTAACGCCCCGATTCCACGGATACGGGGACGTCACTGCAACGTATATACATAGGTCAGAACTACCCTCCCGTATATACGCTAAGCATCAGTACAGACAAGAATCAGAGTACGGAAGCAAATGGTGCATTATACATTCCAACACATATATACAATTACAGAATTATCACCAGAGTGATTACAATATTACATGAATATCATATCACTAATATGCGCAAATGCGGGAATACAAGCAGATGTACAAGAGTAAAACAGCATAAAGGTACTCACGAGTTTAAAAAGGGAAAACTCGAGAGACTCACAGGGGGCCTGGAAGGATGTGGCTCAGGACGGTCGGCTGGAGATCCACGCTACTGCTGCGTTACTGAACACACGCTCCTAGCTCCAAGACCTGGACGTGAGAATCCAGGGGAGTCAAATAATACTCCCCAGGCGAGTGTAGAAGCAAAACCAAGTGGTGAAGCAGGGTGAGCACAATAATGCATATATCAAGAAGGAAATACTCAGGAGGCAGATAGGATAGAGCAGGTAAGAATAGACATGGCATGAGAATCATAAAACAGGAAATCCGAATAAAACCAATCCGAGCTACCAGGTAGTCATATCATAATACTCATAAAACATGAAATCCGATATAAAGTTCGGGAAAAGCAAATACGGTAAGGCACATCACGGATTCATAGCTATTTAAGATGCAGGCTTTGGTATGCGTCCCATTCCACATACCTCTACTTACAACTTAAAGAGCCGGTTATTATGACACTTTATTATTACTCGTCTTGCCCCATATATCTCGGTATGTGTCTCGGTGTACGGCCAACTCACATACATCCATATATAAGCAAGTCGAGGTTGTTATTGGAAACAGCGGGGGTATCAACGAACTATGTTTACAGTGGGTCCCGTGCATGCCCGGGACCACGGTCAGGATTGTTCCGTTGCATGGAAACGGAAGCCAGCCGCAAGGCTAAACAGGAGGGACTTATGTATGCCCTTATCAATCAGGAATAAGGGAGCCAGCTCTCCCCTCGGTCCCCTGGAGTACCACAGGTCAGACCGGATATAAAGTGCACAACCTAATGCCACTGTAAACACGAACACATATCGATATCCGCATGTTTCCCCCGACCCAGTACAAGTTGGTCCATTTTAAGATTCAATAGTTTAATTATCACTTTACGGGAATAATCAGGAATTAGGCATGATCAGGAAATTAGGAGTACATAAGTACTATATAATCAGGTCACTGCATGTAAAGCAGGAAAACAGGTCACTGATCATGACACAGAATCATAAGTCAAGGTCCCCGTAAAGATGATAATCACAAGTCAAGTCATCATGCTGGGTGTCAAGTGATAGCATGACAGAGTGGTGATATTAGTAAACAACCAAGCATATCAAGAATGGATAGTAGTCAGGTAAGTCATGACATAATAAAAGGGTCTTGCCAAATAGTGGCATGGCAGGTGGTTAGATGATAACACAGTTGCCAAGTGATATACATATGATAAATGGTAGCACATACTGACAGGTCTAAAATAATGCCAAGTGGTAATGTAAAAGCAATGGTCCAAAGTCCAACAAGTCCAACGACCACGAAGGGTCGGCCACGCATAGCATAAAGCAATAAAAGATATAAAGCATGAAATACAATACATGAAGACTAGAGCAAGAATACTATCATAATCAATGGAATGGTAAAGCAAGAGGGTAGCGAGTGAGAACACTCGCCTGAGTCACCAATATACCGAAATATCCGAAATCCACGGAAGCCTGGGATGCGCCACAAAACCTGATATAAATATGTAGAGTGAGGAGAGGAGAGAGAAAGAGAGAAGGGAAGATGATGTTTGTCAAGTGACAAGTCAAGTAACACCAACATATGATATAAGTCTAGAGGATAAGGTTCATATTCAAGAAAGGAATCAACTAAGACAGATATCCAAAGTTAGTCGACTAGGGTGGAATAGTAGTCGACTAATAGTGGAGCTAGTCGACTAGGAAAATGGGGTAGTCGACTAATACTGTGGTCCAGAGAGTTGGATGTCTGATTCAGGAAAAGTTAGTCGACTGGATGAATTGAGTAGTCGACTAACAGACATGACAAGTCGACTAACAGTTATGTTAAGTCGACTAAATCTGTGTAACAGAAAGTTGGGTTTCTGGTTCAGGAAGGGATTAGTCGACTAGGTTAAAAATGTAGTCGACTAGGGGTCTCTAGTCGGCTAGGGAAATAAGTAAGTCGACTAAAACTGTGATCCGAGAACTGGTTTCACAGGACATGGTAGATTAGTCGACTAATAGTTAGGTCTAGTCGACTGATCGACTGGAAACAGCAAACAGAACAGATTTTCTAGGGTTTGTGTTTGATGGTCAAATAATCATGGATTGAAGATATAATTTGTACAAGATATGACTTTAAACATGCTAAGAATTAACCAAGTCTAGGTGATTGAAATTACTTACCAAAAAGGAGTACAAGTGAAGGAGTGATGGAGGTAGTGTTGGAAGTTGTTGATGAAGAAGAAGGTGGTCAGGTGATATACATGTGTTAAAAGGAAGCATACAACTAATAAGTCCGAAGCAATGACAAGTAGTAACATGGAAGTGACTCAAAGTCCAACGACCGCGAAGGGTCGGCCACGCAAGGTATATGATAAAGAAGCAAGCATATCAGAAATCAAGAATACAACGACCACGAAGGGTCTGCCACGCATAGTATGAAAGCAGTAAAAGATATATGGAATAAAGTATACGAAAACATGAAGCAAAATACTTATCGTCCCGACGAAACGGGGAACTCAAATAAAGAATGGCGAGACTACTCGCCTAAATCACCGGAAAGCCGAAAAGTCCGAAATCCATGGAACTCGCGCACGCGCCATAAAATAATAATATATATAGAGAGAGAAAGTGAAGAGAGAGAAAGAGAGAGAAATCTAGAGAGAGAAAGGGAGATTCTAGAGAGAGAAAGAGATGATGAGAGAGAGAGAATCAGGAGAGAGAGAGGGTGCGGTTGAGAGGAGAGAGAGAGAGAGCTAGAGTGAGAAAGAGAGAGGAGAGAGAAAACAGTGAGAGAGAGATAGAGGGGAGAGAAACAGAGAAGGGGGGCTGTTGCCCCCCTTGCTCCCGCACACAGCGCCCCCCCCCCCCCCACTGGGGGCGCTCAGCGGCCGCCGGCCAGGGCGGCGCCGGGCGGCGCCGGCCGCCGGCAGAAAAGGAGGGGGCGGCTGCCCCCTCAACTGAGAAGGGAGGGGGCTGTGCCCCTCCAGCAGAGAAAGAGGGGGGCCTTGCCCCCCTCAGCACAGGCACAGGGGCCCAGGCGGGCCCCTGGCCGCCCACGGCCGCCGGCAGGGCGCCGGCGGCGCCCGGACTGGGGTGGCGCCGGCCACCCGAGGAGGAGAAGGAGGGGGCTGCTGCCCCCTCCACAGCGGCGCACAGGGGGCCCGAGGCCCCCTGGCCGCGCCCAGGCCGCCGGCCTTGCGCCGCGGCGGTCTGCCCTCGCCGGGCAGCGCCGGAGGAGAGGGGAGCCGGCGGTGGAGGTTGGCCGGAGCTAAGGGAGGGAAGAGAGGGAAGAAAATGAAAAGGAAGGAAAAGGAAAGAAAAGAAAAAGAGAGAAAGAGGAAGAGATGGCGGGGCTTTGGGTCTTCGCCGGCGCGTGGTGGCCGGAGGCGCCGGCGGTGGGCTTGGTTGGGTGTCGCCCACGCAAGAGAAGAAGAAGAAGAAGAAGAAGAAAGAAAAGAAAGAGGAAAAGAATAGAAAAGAAAGGAAAAAGGAAAGAAAAGAAAAGGAAAAGAGAGAGAGAGATTGATGGATGGGAGAGGGGTCCCACGTGGGGGTGCGTGGGCTGCTGGAGTCGGTGGGAAAAGAAAGAAAAGAAAGGAAAGAAAGAAAGAAGGATTAAAAATAAAAAAATAATAATAATAATAAGGTTGAAAAATCGACTGTCTCCGAAAAATCCCCAAAAATACCCGGAGGTAGAAAACGTCATCCTGAGGAATAATATGAAATCGGTTTTCAGAAATAAAATCCCGTTTTCAAATTAAAAATCCGGAAGTCAACCGCCGATACCGGTCTACCCCGGGTCGGCCGGATTTTGATAAATTCCGAAAAATCCCAGAAAATACATTAAAGAATAAAATATGGTTTTAAGAAGTAAAGTGAAAGCGGAATTCAGAAATTCAATTCCAATCGTCCCGGAATCAACCAGCGATACTGGCCGATACCGACTCCGGTGGAATTTTCATAAAATCATAAAATCCTCAGAAAAAGAATGTAGATAAGAAATATTATTCTAAGAAATAATGTCTAAAGGACCATCATGAAATTCCTAACTGTTGAGAATTAAAAATCCAGGAATCGATCAGCGGCACTGGCCGACACCGTTTTGAAGAAATTCATTTTAATTCCAGAAAAATCTAGAAAATCATAGAAAATATATAATAATGGAAAATAATATTTAAAACTAAAATCGGTCAAATCTAATCACCGAAAGACCAAATCGAATAATATACTATAATCGAGTTCCTGGTTCGGACTGGGACTGACTCCGAGTCCACGAATCCAAATCCAAGACAAAACAATCATATAAGGAATTCATAAAGCAAAACAAATACAGGAAACAAATCGAAAAAATACGATCGGAAAATCTGAATACGCAACTAAGTACGTATTCCGGGAACGGGGTATTACAATCCACCCACCTTACAAAAATTGCGTCCTCGCAATTTCGTTAAGGGGCAAATTGAATACAAAGGGGACAAGGGTGGAATCTATACCAATTAAGATATGAAGCACTATAGGTAGGGCTCTCAAGTCAACTGAATAATAATCATACTCTGCATTTCCGGCTGATGATGTCGTGGCTGTGTAATAAATCTTTAGAATAATGCTGAATAATACTGATGATGTCGTGGCTGTGAAATAAAGAAAACCCCGAAAATCCTGAGCATAATAAAGAAGACCGATAATTAAGAATCCGACTGCTGTCCTCTGAAAGATAGCCAGATCAAGATCGATCTGGAGAATACCAAGCTTCATCAAGTTGGCCGAAGAGATCACATAAAAGCTTCATTCTGAACCAGCCCCTACCTCTCTAGTCTAGTCATATCTTAAGATGGTATAAGGCTTCATAAAACCAAAACAGGGAAAAGGATAGGAAGGATTTAGGAATCAAAGGAAAGATAGTCAAGAAATAGATAACTCTGCACTTGCAGTTGGAATGTATAACCAAGACTCATGTATTCCAGTTGCAAATCTCTTTACCATTGATTTGCCTTCTGGACGTACTGAGGAGGTTAGAGCCTAAGCTCTGATACCAACCTGTAACGCCCCGATTCCACGGATACGGGGACGTCACTGCAACGTATATACGTAGGTCAGAACTACCCTCCCGTATATACGCTAAGCATCAGTACAGACAAGAATCAGAGTACGGAAGCAAATGGTGCATTATACATTCCAACACATATATACAATTACAGAATTATCACCAGAGTGATTACAATATTACATGAATATCATATCACTAATATGCGCAAATGCGGGAATACAAGCAGATGTACAAGAGTAAAACAGCATAAAGGTACTCACGAGTTAAAAAGGAAAACTCGAGAGACTCACAGGGGCCTGGAAGGATGTGGCTCAGGACGGTCGGCTGGAGATCCACGCTACTGCTGCGTTACTCTGAACACACGCTCCTAGCTCCAAGACCTGGACGTGAGAATCCAGGGAGTCAAATAATACTCCCCAGGCGAGTGTAGAAGCAAAACCAAGTGGTGAAGCAGGGTGAGCACAATAATGCATATATCAAGAAGGAAATACTCAGGAGGCAGATAGGATAGAGCAGGTAAGAATAGACATGGCATGAGAATCATAAAACAGGAAATCCGAATAAAACCAATCCGAGCTACCAGGTAGTCATATCATAATACTCATAAAACATGAAATCCGATATAAAGTCCGGGAAAAGCAAATACGGTAAGGCACATCACGGATTCATAGCTATTTAAGATGCAGGCTTTGGTATGCGTCCCATTCCACATACCTCTACTTACAACTTAAAGAGCCGGTTATTATGACACTTTATTATTACTCGTCTTGCCCATATATCTCGGTATGTGTCTCGGTGTACGGCCAACTCACATACATCCATATATAAGCAAGTCGAGGTTGTTATTGGAAACAGCGGGGGTATCAACGAACTATGTTTACAGTGGGTCCCGTGCATGCCCGGGACCACGGTCCAGGATTGTTCCGTTGCATGGAAACGGAAGCCAGCCGCAAGGCTAAACAGGAGGGACTTATGTATGCCCTTATCAATCAGGAATAAGGGAGCCAGCTCTCCCCTCGGTCCCCTGGAGTACCACAGGTCAGACCGGATATAAAGTGCACAACCTAATGCCACTGTAAACACGAACACATATCGATATCCGCATGTTTCCCCCGACCCAGTACAAGTTGGTCCATTTTAAGATTCAATAGTTTAATTATCACTTTACGGGAATAATCAGGAATTAGGCATGATCAGGAAATTAGGAGTACATAAGTACTATATAATCAGGTCACTGCATGTAAAGCAGGAAAATAGGTCACTGATCATGACACAGAATCATAAGTCAAGGTCCCCGTAAAGATGATAATCACAAGTCAAGTCATCATGCTGGGTGTCAAGTGATAGCATGACAGAGTGGTGATATTTAGTAAACAACCAAGCATATCAAGAATGGATAGTAGTCAGGTAAGTCATGACATAATAAAGGGTCTTGCCAAATAGTGGCATGGCAGGTGGTTAGATGATAACACAGTTGCCAAGTGATATACATATGATAAATGGTAGCACATACTGACAGGTCTAAAATAATGCCAAGTGGTAATGTAAAAGCAATGGTCCAAAGTCCAACAAGTCCAACGACCACGAAGGGTCGGCCACGCATAGCATAAAGCAATAAAAGATATAAAGCATGAAATACAAACATGAAGACTAGAGCAAGAATACTATCATAATCAATGGAATGGTAAAGCAAGAGGGTAGCGAGTGAGAACACTCGCCTGAGTCACCAATATACCGAAATATCCGAAATCCACGGAAGCCTGGGATGCGCACAAAACCTGATATAAATATGTAGAGTGAAGAGGAGAGAGAAAGAGAGAAGGGAAGATGATGTTTGTCAAGTGACAAGTCAAGTAACACCAACATATGATATAAGTCTAGAGGATAAGGTTCATATTCAAGAAAGGAATCAACTAAGACAGATATCCAAAGTTAGTCGACTAGGGTGGAATAGTAGTCGACTAATAGTGGAGCTAGTCGACTAGGAAAATGGGGTAGTCGACTAATACTGTGGTCCAGAGAGTTGGATGTCTGATTCAGGAAAAGTTAGTCGACTGGATGAATTGAGTAGTCGACTAACAGACATGACAAGTCGACTAACAGTTATGTTAAGTCGACTAAATCTGTGTAACAGAAAGTTGGGTTTCTGGTTCAGGAAGGGTAGTCGACTAGGTTAAAAATGTAGTCGACTAGGGGTCTCTAGTCGGCTAGGGAAATATGTAAGTCGACTAAAACTGTGATTCGAGAAGGTTTCACAGGACATGGTAGATTAGTCGACTAATAGTTAGGTCTAGTCGACTGATCGACTGGAAACAGCAAACAGAACAGATTTCTAGGGTTTGTGTTTGATGGTCAAATAATCATGGATTGAAGATATAATTTGTACAAGATATGAATACTTAAACATGCTAAGAATTAACCAAGTCTAGGTGATTGAAATTACTTACCAAAAAGGAGTACAAGTGAAGGAGTGATGGAGGTAGTGTTGGAAGTTGTTGATGAAGAAGAAGGTGGTCAGGTGATATACATGTGTTAAAAGGAAGCATACAACTAATAAGTCCGAAGCAATGACAAGTAGTAACATGGAAGTGACTCAAAGTCCAACGACCGCGAAGGGTCGGCCACGCAAGGTATATGATAAAGAAGCAAGCATATCAGAAATCAAGAATACAACGACCACGAAGGGTCTGCCACGCATAGTATGAAAGCAGTAAAAGATATATGGAATAAAGTATACGAAAACATGAAGCGAAATACTTATCGTCCCGACGAAACGGGGAACTCAAATAAAGAATGGCGAGACTACTCGCCTAAATCACCGGAAAGCCGAAAAGTCCGAAATCCATGGAACTCGCGCACGCGCCATAAAATAATAATATATAGAGAGAGAAGTGAAGAGAGAGAAAGAGAGAGAAATCTAGAGAGAGAAAGGGAGATTTCTAGAGAGAGAAAGAGATGATGAGAGAGAGAGAGAATCAGGAGAGAGAGGGTGCGGTTGAGAGGGAGAGAGAGAGAGCTAGAGTGAGAAAGAGAGAGGAGAGAGAAACAGTGAGAGAGAGAGATAGGGGAGAGAAAACAGAGAAGGGGGGCTGTTGCCCCCTTGCTCCCGCACACAGCGCCCCCCCCCCACTGGGGCGCTCAGCCGGCCGCCGGCCAGGCGGCGCCGGGCGGCGCCGGCCGCCGGCAGAAAAGGAGGGGCGGCTGCCCCCTCAACTGAGAAGGGAGGGGGCTGTGCCCCCTCCAGCAGAGAAAGAGGGGGCCTTGCCCCCCTCAGCACAGGCACAGGGGCCCAGGCGGCCCCTGGCCGCCCACGGCCGCCGGCAGGGCGCCGGCGGCGCCCGGACTGGGGTGGCCGGGCCACCCCGAGGAGGAGAAGGAGGGGGCTGCTGCCCCCTCCACAGCGGCGCACAGGGGGCCCGAGGCCCCCGGCCGCGCCCAGGCGCCGGCCTTGCGCCGGCGGCGGTCTGCCCTCGCCGGGGCAGCGCCGGAGGAGAGGGGAGCCGGCGGTGGAGGTTGCCGGAGCTAAGGGAGGGAAGAGAGGGAAGAAAATGAAAAGGAAGGAAAAGGAAAGAAAAGAAAAGAGAGAAAGAGGAGGAGATGGCCGGGGCTTTGGGTCTTCGCGGCGTCGTGGTGGCCGGAGGCGCCGGCGGTGGGCTTGGTTGGGTGTCGCCCACGCAAGAGAAGAAGAAGAAGAAGAAGAAGAAAGAAAAGAAGAAGGAAAAGAATAGAAAAGAAAGGAAAAAGGAAAGAAAAGAAAAGGAAAAAGAGAGAGAGAGATTGATGGATGGGAGAGGGGTCCCACGTGGGGGTGCGTGGGCTGCTGGAGTCGGTGGGAAAAGAAAGAAAAGAAAGGAAAAGAAAGAAAGAAGGATTTAAAAATAATAATATAATAATAAGGTTGAAAAATCCACTGTCTCCGAAAAATCCCCAAAAATACCCGGAGGTAGAAAACGTCATCCTGAGGAATAATATGAAATCGGTTTTTAGAAAAAAATCCGTTTTTAAATTAAAAATCCGGAAGTCAACCGCCGATGCCGGTCTACCCCGGGTCGGCCGGATTTTGATAAATCCGAAAAATCCCAGAAAATACATTAAAGAATAAAATATGGTTTTAAGAAGTAAAGTGAAAGCGGAATTCAGAAATTCAATTCCAATCGTCCCGGAATCAACCAGCGATACTGGCCGATACCGACTCCGGTGGAATTTTCATAAAATCATAAAATCCTCAGAAAAAGAATGTAGGTAAGAAATATTATTCTAAGAAATAATGTCTAAAGGACCATCATGAAATTCCTAAACTGTTTAAGAATTAAAAATCCAGGAATCGGTCAGCGGCACTGGCCGACACCGGTTTTGAAGAAATTCATTTTAATTCCAGAAAAATCTAGAAAATCATAGAAAATATATAATAATGGAAAATAATATTTAAAACTAAAATCGGTCAAATCTAATCACCGGAAAGACCAAATCGAATAATATACTATAATCGAGTTCCTGGTTCGGACTGGGACTGACTCCGAGTCCACGAATCCAATCCAAGACAAAACAATCATATAAGGATTCATAAAGCAAAACAAATACAGGAAACAAATCGAAAAAATACGATCGGAAAATCTGAATACGCAACTAAGTACGTATTCCCGGGAACGGGGTATTACAATAATAATTCCAATTTTAATCCATATTACACCCCTAAATATTATTCGGATATTACCAACCCGGCATACCCTAACTTTGACCAATCTAGTGTGCCGAATGGTCTTATCCGAATGAATATAAACCACACCCCCATCTTATGACTATAATTTTCATAATAATTTCAACTCGTCACAGAGTTTATGGGGTTTCGAGTCCCCCGAGTCTAATTCTCGACCAAATTGTCCTCCATATCCATCTAGTCCACATTCTTCCCAAGATTCATATTCAGATCCACCCATTCAGAATAGAAATCCATCTATCTTGGAAATGATGAGTATGAATGAGTCCAAGCAAAAATCACCATCAATCTTAGACATGATGATGCGTGAGTCCACCGACTCACAACTTCATCACGATTACCCGTCCTATTTTCAAGTCCAATCAGAACATGATGCACCTATCGACTATGAAGGGATGCTTGCCGCCATGAATTAGGCTAGATTAGCCCATGATCATGACCTAGATTTGATGGTTGAATCTTTACGTTCTCACAGTTCGGCCATTTCCGCTTTCGTTGACCACTCGCTTAGAGCCGACGAACCAAGTTGCTTTGAAACAACAAGATTCTATTCAGTACCATCATGTGAACTTGCCGAAACTTCAAAATCTGATAACTGGCAAGTTTTTCCTTTCATGAATTAGAACTTGAACATGAATATGATCATGATCCCCACTTGATGATTCAGTTTTATTTCCTGATTCAATAATGACTCCAGTGTCTCCACCTGATTTCAATTTTCCCGAGTCAACATTGGATCCTATTCCAATTCATCATGAAATTGAATCACCCATTTTAGAAGATCATATTGAACTTGACCTAGATTTCTCACAATCTCTTTACTTCTGAAACTGATTGTACAATTTGACGGAAGATGTTGACCTTAGTTTTGAAGAATTGTATGGTGATGAGCTAGAATTCCTTAATATTGGAAGTAAAGAGATATCACCCATATTAGGTCACATTCCATTGTGGGCAGAAGATTGTGGACTTGAGTTTCAATTTCTTGACTTGGACCCAATTCTTGAACCTAGCCCGACTCCTGAGCCCTTACTTGATTTGAGTCTTCCTGAGTCGGTATTCGTTCCCGTACCTATAATGTCTAAGTCAATAATTCCATCTTTTCATACTCCATTTTGGGACAAGGAGGTTGAGACAATTAACTCTGAAATTATTATGAAAATTGGAAATTTGATGGGGTGGAAATACTAAAAACTGATTATACATATATTTTAGTGGGTTATGTAAGGAAAGTTTCTGGTGGGTTCTAACAAAAATTTAGTTATCTTGATTGGGCCGCATTTTCGTGGACCAATTAGACCACCTCCGGAACCACCACCCTAAGGTAACTTCCGCCTTCCCTTGTTCTGTTTCATGCATATATGCATTCATTCATACATTGAGGACAATGCATGAGATAAGTGTGTGGGGTGGGCTTTACTAACATACTAACATAGGTAAAACTAACAAAAAAAAAATTGCTAATAAAAAAAATTTTTTAAAAAAAAAAAATTGTTTATAAAAAGGAAATATTTTGACTTATTTTTTTGAAAGAAATCTAAGTTAGTTTAAGGATTAGGAAAAATCACGATTAGGATTTCTAAAAACTTGGTCAAAATAAATAAATTGTTTAAATTTTTAGGTATAGGAGGAGAAATTGAATAAATAATTAGTCTTGATTTTTACCTTAATGAAATGTGCATACCAAATGCATATCTAGGATTCTAAGACAAAGACTTGTGTGCCTCATAAAAAAAAGAAAGAAAAAAAAAGAAAAAGAAAAAAAAAATCACCAATTAAGCTGATACATGTGCCTCAAGAAGCATAAGTATTCATGCCTAAAGGTGAGTAAATAAAATAAGGTCCTTAGTTTTTGGGCCTAGTTCACTCGAATTTGAGTCCGCGGGGGTTGTTCTCACCTGGTGCCCTAAAGCCAACCGGTTTGGGAGTCATCGACTTTAAGTTCGTTACATGGGTGGATTAGAAAGCCTAAGAAGACTAAGAAAATAATATATGTATAATTAACACATCTAATAATCAATTAGTTAGGTATGAGGGCCTCAAGAAGCCTTGATGCTTACACGAAAGAAAATTAGATGCGTTATACATATTTAAAATAAAATAATAAAAATAATTAAAAAAATAAATAAAGAGGCATGAGAGTCCAAGTTAAGGAATTCCTAGTAAAAACATAAGGATGCATATGATTTTGGTAACGAAAAAGACTATATTAGAAATTCAATTTTAATTCTTACTAAAATGGAAAACAATTAACTTTATTAAGACTAAGTTTAAAGAATGAATAAAAATGAGGATCCTAAAACTTATAGACTACTTAGTCTCTTCAATAATAATTCAATATTTTCCTTTATGGATTTTTGTGGGGTAATCCGCTGAAAACCCTCACGAGACAACACTCGTCCTCTAGGGTAACCTAGAGTTTAACGGCTTGTTGCACATGCTAAGTGCAACCGTGATCCTACGAAAGTGAGTTAGCTAGGTTAGATTTTTCTCTTCTTTTGATTTTTACTCGAGGACGAGCAAAAAGATAAGTGTGGGGGTGTGATTGGTAGTGAAAAGTGCATTTTATCATCATATTTACCATCACATTTTCATATTTATTCATTTAATTCTGCACATTTATTAATAATTTGTAATTTATTTTGTGCAGGCCTCGAATTATTATTTTAACAATAAATAAGCTTAAAGAGCCCAAAAGCCCAGATCCAAGCCCATGTTTGAAGCCCAGGTGTAAAAGTGCAAATATCAATTGTCAAAATTGCAAATACACAAGGCCAAAGTTGCAAATACAAAAAAGAGGGAAGGATAGACTTCTATTCAACCCTAAACACTTGCAGGATGAGGATAAAAGCTAAAAGAAGAGAAGGAAATTCGGGAAAAGATTTGGGATCTAGGTAACTTGATTCCCAAGTTATATCCAAATCCAAAGATTAAGAGCCAGGATGCAATTTCTAGAAGGATAAATCCAGATGGACGGACCAGGTGAGGCCACGCGCAAAGCGCGTGGC
>JAVJIF010016228.1:0-99960 GCA_038442645.1 Agave tequilana | reverse complement strand
TCAAATGATTTTGTTAAAGGCAAAGTAGACACAACTCTTTTTACTAAGCATGTTGATAATGACATTTTAATTGTGCAAATTTATGTTGATGATATAATTTTTGGATCTTCTAATGAGTTTTTATGCAAGGAGTTTGAAAAGGTTATGCAATGTAAGTTTGAAATGTCTTCCATGGGTGAATTGAATTTCTTTCTTGGACTCCAAATCAAGCAATTGCAAGATGGGAACTTCATATGTCAAGCCAAATACGCAAAGGAACTCATAAAGAAGTTTGGACTTGAAGACTCTAAAGTTTGCAACACTCCCATGGCAACTACAACCAAGCTTGATAAGGATGACAAGGTTAAAAATGTTGATATTAAATTGTATAGAAGCATGATAGGTAGTCTTTGTATTGACGGCAAGTAGGCCGGACATAATGTTTAGTGTGTGTCTTTGTGCTAGATTTCAATCGTGTCCTAAAGGGTCCCATCTTATTGCGGTTAAACGCATCATTCGTTATATTAAGGGCACAATTGGAATGGGTCTATGGTATCCGAAAACCGGAGATTTCTCAATGACGAGTTATTCGGATAGCCGACTATGCGAGTTGTAGAGTAGATAGAAAAGAGTACTAGTGGGACATGTCAATTTCTTGGTATTTGTCTTGTTTCATGGTCCTCTAGGAAACAAAGTTCCGTAGCTCTCTCAACCGCCGAGGCGGAGTATGTTGCCGCGGGGGTTTGTTGTGCACAAGTCCTTTGGATGAAACATACTCTCTTGACTATGATTTGCATTATAACCATATAAAAATATTTTGTGATATACTAGTACTATACACATGACTAAGAATGCAAATCAACATAGTAAGACCAAGCACATTGAGATTAGATATCACTTTCTTAGAGATCATTTTGAGAAAGGAGATATAGATATTGATTATGTTTCTACGGATTTGCAACTTGCCGATATTTTCACTAAACCACTTGATTTTGTTAGATTTCTTTCATATGTGGTGAACTTAATGTTTGTGTTATTAAATAACAATGTTTTCTTGACCCTTTTTGATGTATGACAAAAAGGGAGGAGAATGAGTTTATGTATGGAAATATGAAGTTCATATGGTTTTGGTTCCATATGAGTTTATATATGTTTTAGATTTTGATGTGTTTCATGAATTCTTGTAATTTGAGTTAAGTGTTTTGCAAGTTTATATCTCATGGTGTTTATGGTTTTGGTTCATGATGTTTACTTGCAAATTACAAATTACATTGTTTTTTTTCTTTGTTAATATAGCATAATTTGAGGGGGAGTTTTCTCCTCCCTATATTTTTGTTCATAGCCTATTTGTTTTGTCATCATCAAAAAGGGGGAGATTGTTGGCCCAAAAGGTTACACTCTCCATTTGTTTAGAGTTTTGATGATAAAAAAACAAATAAGAGCTATTTGGTACTAATTAGTTTGTTTAAGATAAGTTTCAGGTTAGTACCATATTTGGAGGCCATTGCTTAGCTATTGCAAGAACTTCTAGATTCATGTAGCAAAGAAGGCGTTTTGCACATCAAGGAAGGAACATAGAAGAGAAGGCTCTAGCAAGGCATTGCATGGCTCAAGACTTCAAGATTGCTCAAGATAATTCATTAGATTTGTTTCTAGGTTTATAGTTTGTTAAAGAATAGTGAATAGGTTTGAAGCTCTATCATACACATTTTTGCACACATCTTATTTCCAAAAATATTTCCTATAATATGTACAAAATATTTTGGTATACAATCTTCTGCCTACAAACTCATTTTTATGTTTTATATAATCCCTATTCAAAACATACTTTGTTTTTTTAATTCCCTTCAAATTCTGTTTCTGTTTTTGACTTTTGACCTGAGACGGTCGACCGCCCGGCCGACCGACCCTGTGTCAGGTCAAGTCGGTCGACCGTCCCAGTCGACCGAGGTTCTGGCAGCAGGTGCGTATCCGTGTGCACGTATCGCGATCGATCGGGCGGTCGACCGAAACCTGCCTGACTGTAAGTCGTTTGCTCTCTGTATTTTCGGTCGACCGGGTGGTCGACCGAGAGCCGGCAACGGCTCTTATTTTTTGTACTTCGGTCGACCGACCGGTCGACCGAGAAAGTCGTTTGAACAGTAACAGCTAGTTTTCTGAGCTGTTTAATTTTGTCTTTTTCTCTCTAAAAGGGGTTTAAATGATATTTACTGATCCTAATACTTTCTTATTGGCCTTAAGTGAGTTTTATCTTTAAACCCTAGCCCTCTACTATAAATAGGGTTGTTTAGGGAGAGGTTCATGATAAGAAAAATTTGCAAAAGTTTCAAAAGTTTAAGGCATTCAAAAGAGCTTTGTTTCTTGATTTTGTACTGAAAATTCTCTCTCATTTTCTGAAGTGTTTTCAAGAACTCTCTGATTTTTTTTCTTTTCTCCTTACACACAAGAGCTTCATTCCTACTCATTGTTCTACAAGGATTTTTGTAAGGGAAAAGAGTTTTGCAAAAGAGAGTTTGTGGTCTTTTGGTCACCAAGAGAGAACTTGTACTTGAGATTGTGGAGTTGGGTACTCCGTTGTATTTGTAACATCTTTGTGAAGTTATAGTGGTTAGAAATCCTTCTGGGGAAGGCGGGGACGTAGAGCTGGGTGCTCGAATCTCGAAAAAATTCTCGGTGTTTGCGTTTGGTTTACTTGCTCTTGCTTCTTGCTTTACTTTCATTGCTCTTATTACTTGCTCTCTATTTTCATTGCAATATTCACTTGTTTCATTCATCTTGTCAATCATAGTCCCATACAACAAGATTGCATTGTGCACCTCCAACTAATATCCAGAGGAATCACGAGGAAGGAGTTCAGAGCCCTTTACGGGGAATCCGGCTTCTAGTCTTGTTTGGGAGATTGTTGCATCATATTTTTATTTGTGCATTGATTAGCATTATCACCTATTCACCCCCCCTCAAGATGATTTTCAGTACTTGCCTAGTGAATTTCCTCGACAAGTGACTCGACCGTCTTTCCCTTGAAGTTGACATCACCTTGTGCTACAACTTGCTTGTCAGTTGAGAAAGTAGTCCCCAGCAGAGTCTCCATCTCTTGTTCGGGTTGGGAAATTGAAAAGATGTATTGTAAAATTTACTTGAATCAATGGAAGATTACAATAATTCTAAAAATTCCAATTACAAGAGAGAGGAGTTTTTCAAGCTCAGATCTCCTCTTTATTTACTGCTGGGTTCTTTGCGTAGCGGTGGAAAGAGAATCTTGTTTTCTGTTGACCGGGTGATCGTCAAGCTTCTTCGGAACATTCCTCCTTGGATCATTGATGGAGTAGCACAACTCCTATCAGATGAAATCTCAAAGAGATTTGGACAAAACTTGAACTCAGCAAGTTTGTGTAAAAGAATTAAACTCTTTTTTAATGCCAATCTTCCTCAGCTGAAAAATCTAACCACTTTTCAATAGTAGCTTTAGCAATTTATATGGGGTTCTAGGGGTAAAATTGTTCCCTAAAAAACTCTCTATCACGCCACGCTTCCCAAAATACAGAATACGTGTACATGACGATGGCCAGCAGATACTCACGAAGAGGGAACTCTCTCCTGTGAATACCTTACGCTGTAGTAAATGAGCCAAATTCTCGCGCACATATACAAAAGACAACCAGAAGTTTCATTTTCACATAAAAGACATACATCTACAATTGTCTTTGTCTGGATAAAAGATTGGAAACAATAACAAAGCAAAATAAAAGAAGATACAATTTTGGCATCGGGACATCATAACAAGACAAATGCCAAAATACACAAGACAAGATACTTTGACTCACGCCTAGTAGTCTTCCTTTGTTTCTTCGAATAATGGCTCGTCAGTCTCCGCAGGCTCTGATGCTGAAAAATCAAGGTCCATCAGACGCAAACCAGCAAGTGCACACACGAAAAGAGGAAACAATAATATGGAAATGTGAAAGTAAAGAGCAATATAAGCACTAGAATGAATGAATAACAAATCTGATGGTAATATAAACTGATAGGTAAAATATAGTGAGAGTAACAGAATACTGGATCAGGTATAATAAAGTCATGTATGTATACTATGATATGTATATAATGAGCATGAAGCACTCTGGATGAGTAATGTCATATATCATAATCATCAGGTCTCAAGATTACAAGTTAAGAACAATATGGCAAGTCTAGGAACATCATGTAGTCAAGATTATCCATGTCACTAATGATAATACTAAGTCTAGTATGTTTTATTATCCTAACTATTGTAGCTATCCTATGTCCCATCCCACATGACAACTACATATAAAACAAATGAGCATTAGTGGATCCCGATAGCAGGGAGAAACATTTCACTGTACTCAAGTATCATGTAACATGTAATAACAGGAGCACACATAAATAACAAGATCACGTGTGGCATCCAAACCCACAAGGGGTCACCTTCCAAGCACACCTCCCTGGATTTCTCCTGATACAATCTCCCCAGTAACCCCGGCTTGGTTAATTTATTAATCAATGTAAGTGCAAGATAATGTGTGACTCAGCGTGACAGGATTAGGGATTAGTATTAAAAGTATCAGTGTCAAATAGTGATTACAATACATATCAAAATTTCGGGAGAGAAGAGAACATGGGACAGCGTCGAGTGACAAATGCATAATAGTATAAGTGATGCCAGTGTATTAGGATATAAACATAATCATAAAATATTAATCATGACATAGAGTGACGTCAACTTACTTGTACAATATTTACTAACTTATAGTTATACTTGAACGATCATTTATGTAGCAAACATCCCATGCATACATGTCTACGATACACATGATCAGGGAAAGATATGGAAATTTATATTTTCAAATGAATTTATAAACTAACAAAAGGACACCGAGGAGAGGGAGTATGTGTACTTGCCTGATGTCGTTAGAATCTAAATTCTCGTAACAACAACGGCTCTGGGTAAAATTCGTGACCTAAATATTACATGAATTAATAAGAGACTTGATATGTTATTATTCAGTGATAAGTTAAATAAGAAAATATTTTTCTACTATTTATTATAATTTTGGTTGGTTAATATTCAATTCTGATTTTTAGCAACTATTTAAAAATATAATTTCATGATAAAATACATGCATAAACTAATAAATTGATGTATAATATTATATTTTACTGAATTATGAATTTTATATTTTTTTTGTGATATTAGAAATTTAGTGGCCATTTTTAAATAAATTGTCATTAAATAATAATTACAAGGAATATATAATTTCATGTTATTCTAAGCATTATTACACTCAAAATAATTTTACAAAGTCCCAAATTTAGTTTGAGATTTTCTATGAATTTTCTCGTGAATTTTCTTGAATTTTTTGAATTAAAATAAAGCTAAAAATAAATAAAATAAATAAAAAGCTTAACGGGTCTGTTGCTACAGTAAAGGGTCTGCTACAGTAATGGGTTTGGGTCTCCTTAAAATACTACAATAATTTTTGTACACATTTTTTATTTTATTTATTTATTTCTTTTCTTTTCCTTTTTCTTTTCCTTTCTTTCTTTTTCTCTCTTTTTTTAATTAGGTCGGGTTTGGGTCTATAACAGACCCGAACCCGAGTTCGTATTAACACAGACCGGACTGGGTCTGTGCCCAGTAAAGACCCAGTCGGGTCTGGTCTTGGCCGACCAGGCCAGGCTGGGCCTGGCCTGGCTTGACCAGACCCAGTCTGGAAAGCAGAGCTCAGAAGCCTTCAGATTTGGTACATTCCAGTAGCAAACTGAGTGAACTACTAACCTGTATTTTTACAGGTTGGCTGAATTACAAAACTGAATTTCTGTAGCTTTTTATTTCCTTTTTTATCTCACAGTACATATTTTCTAACCTCAAGAGTGAAATGATGTTTGATAAATGCTAAAAACGGTTTAGACTTTGCATTTAGGCACGTGTCTAATTCGTTTACATTTTACATTAGTGTTGAAGAGTGCTGGAGCAAAAGGTACATATGCATAACATATAGTTTAGGAAACATTCTTGGGTGATATTTTCTTGTGAATGATACTTTTCTATATCTTGCACACATTGCACTAAATTGATTTAAGGGCTTGTCCTATAAACAAGATAAGGTGGGGAAGTCATTGCCCTCTTAACCTACAAATTATCTCCTTACTCACTAACCAGCCTAACTAAAACTGAGTAGACGTTGCCCTAGGGACATCTCGGACTCATATAGGAGACTGACCTAAGGGGAAAGTTGATTTAATTTGACTCTTGCCAAATCGGTGTCTAAGGTTGGGGATTGAGGGGCAAACCCCGAAGGTTAGTAGTTTGGCATAATTAGGCCCGTTTCTTAGGCACAGATACCTCCCACTGATCTTGCCCTGATCGGAGTGGAACCAGCACTCAAAAATGTGTATTTTGTGTAATTAATGAAAAAGCAAGCGTGCTAATGTTCCCTCGATACTTCCGTTATAGCATTGGCTTAACGGGTTGAATCCATAGGGACGGGGGTGATAGAAGCATTAACAATCCGTTCACGTGTTATGTTAACAATTCTTCTTTGTTTAAAGAATTAGAAAAAGATAAAGAAAAGAAATCCGAAGAGATAGGAGGAGGAGAGGCGATGAAATGGCAATGTAAAAATAGAAGAGAAATAGTTTGGAAAACAAAATAGAAAAAAAGATGAAGCTTGTGGTAAACAAAATGAAAACAAAGGTGAACAAAGAAGATGGTGAAAACAACGATGAAAAGATAAAAGAAGAGTTTTGAAATCAATTTTTAAAACAAAGTAAAAAAGAAAGGAGAATTCTATGAAAGAAATCTCATAGTTTTTAACTACTAATTACTTCACTAACATGCTAACCTCTTAGTGATAGTTGCCTCACATGGATCTTTGGCCATCACTAATCCTTGGCTTCAAGAGACGATACAAAGCATGGCAAATAAGATGGTTCTTCACATTCAAACTTGCATCAAGAGCAAGCTAATACAAACATTAGATCATCAAAATCATTAGAAGCTAGCATGAAATAAGAGAGTTAGCTTGGTTAGCAAGTTAGCAAGTTAGATGTTAGAACCCATCATCATGAGCCATCAATGGCTTTTGCAAGAGCAAGGCCTTGTAGAGGCTACTAGATTCATATGGATTATCAAGTAAGTGGTTAGCTAGTTAGTGTTAGTAGTTAGTTACCATGAGAAGAAAATCTAGCTAAGCATCATGTAGAAGATGGAGAAGATTGCAATAGAAAAGAAAGGAGGCACCTTTACATAGATTGTCACTATTTATTACATCAATATCTCTCTATCCCATTCTGAGTTTCTCTGCCCTACTACAAGATCTAAAAATGAAATGAAAATACAAATAAAAGAAGAAGAAAATCCTAATCTACAACTAGAAGAGAGAAAACGTAACCTAATTCCCAATCTGCTTGCGTTTCAGGCCCCTGCAGGGGTTTTTATTGGCATAAGAGGTTTCTAGAAGACGAGACGAGCCCACGCGTCAAAAATCGACGCATGGGCCCGCCACATTGTCGTGGAACGCGGCATTTGCTGTGTTTCCGTGGCACCAGGGACTTAGGTCCCTGGTTTCGGCGAGGAACTTCTCCTGACTTCGAGAACCTTTCTGGTATATTTGGATTCTGATATTTTCGCTTGGATATTCGTCTGACGTACGCAAGGGTATAGGTTCAATGCATCTACTAGAAGCTCCCTTGCTTGGCCTCCAAGAAATCTAAATTTAATTACCCAAAAATGGGTTATTACCCTTTTGTCCTCCTTTCTTGATTATCTACAAGAGAGACCAAAACACGGTTTAGACCGTCATTTTATTCATAAATCAGCAGAGAAATGCGATATATAATGCAGAATTGTAGACTAATCACGCCTACCTGGCCGATTAACTTGTGGTCAGATTCAGTAATATACCCCCTGTGGACAGTCTAACTAGTTAGGAGTCGTCTAGGTCTAAGATTATCCTAACTTTGGTTAGATTTTTCTTTTTATTTGTTTCTTATTTGTTTGCTTTTCTTTATTTGTGTTCGACATTTCTTATGTGATATGGCTTATAACAATAATTTTTCCCATTTTAATGGTAATCCATGTTACACCTCGACCTCTTTTTCAAATTTTACCAACCCGGCATATCATAACTTAACCAATCTAGTGTGCCAGATTGGTCTTATCCGAATCAATATAACCCATACCTCCAATTTCATGACCATAATTCCAAAATAATTCCAACTCTTCACAAAGTAAATGGGGATTCACCTCCCCCGAGTCCAATTTTCAACCAACTTGTCCTCCTTATCCACCTTGTCCACAATTTTCAAAATATTCATCCCCGATTTTGCTTCCTATACTCCTTTTCTAGACCAACCCATTGAAGAAAAATACGATCTAGAAAAGAGTATAGGAGCCACGCAGGAGGCCGAACGAAAGTTTCAGGCCTCCCCAATTCCTCAATATTTTCAAGATTCATACTCAGTTCCACCAGTTCAAAATAGAAAAACCATCAATCTTGGAAATGAGTATGCGTGAGTCCAAGCAACAATCATAAAATCTGATGGACTCACGATTTCACCACAAATTCTAAAAATAAAACTTCATCATTTCAAGTCCAATCACAACAAAATGATGAACCAATCGGCTATGAAAAGCGACTTGAAGTCATGACTCGGCTGAAATCACTCATAATCATGACATAGATTTAATGGTCAAAACTCTCCATTCTAACCCTTTAACCATTCCTGATGTCACTAACCATTCTGTTAGAGCTAAAGAATCATGTTGTTTTAGAAAACAAGATTCCATTTTAGCACACCCATTTGAAACTTACCCAAACTCCAAATTTTGAAAACCACATTGACATTTTGGCAAGTTATCCCTTTCCTGAAATTGAACTGGAGAATGAATATGATACTGAACTTCAACTTGGTAATTCAATTCTACTTCCTGATTCAATAATGACTCCGGTGTCTTCATCTGATTTCAATCCTTCACCATAGTCCACATTGGATCCTTTGCCTATCCATCGGGAAATTGAATCACCAATCTTTTATGATCATCATATTGAACTTGACCAATTTCATACTTTTAAAAGTCCTATTGACAATTTGGCAAGTTCTTATTTTTACGAAATTGAACTCAATGGGGAATGTGACCTTGAGTCTGAAATTTGTGATCCAGTTTAAATTTCTGAATCAATATTGACTCCTGTTTTGCTACCTGATTTGAGCAATATTTTAGAGTCAGTTTTGATTCCCATAGTCATTCTTGAACTTGAATCACCAATCTTAGAAAGTCACATTCTATTATGGGAAATGAATGTGGACTTGAGCCTCAACTTCTTGATTTTTACCCACTTCCTGAACAAATTTTAACTTTTAAACCTTTACTTAACTTCAGTCATTTTCCCTGAGTCGACTGTAGTTCATGCCCTTCCTGATTCAAGATCAATCATTCTAACTTTTCATACTCCATTTTGATAATAATGACTCTGAAATTAGTTTGAAATTTAGAAATTAGATGGGATAAAATTCTTATAAAAATAATTCATATATACATCATTTTAGTGGGTTATTTTAGAGAGATTTTGGTGGGTTCCTCCGAACTCCACACAAATTAGATTTGGCCGTATTTCGTGGACCAATCAGGCCACCACCGGAACCACCACCTTAAGGTAATATTTTTCTTCCATTTCTTCTTTTTCTTGCATCTATGCATTAATTTATACATTGAGGACAATGCACAAGACAGGTATGGGGGAGGATTCTAACATAATCTAGGTTTTTCTTTTATTATAAAAAAAGAATTTTTTTTTAACATTTTCTTTACTTTTAAAACTTTTTGAAAATAGAAACAATATTTTGACATATTTTTTGTAAGAAATTAAGTCAATTTTAAGGAATAGGAGAATCATAATTAGGATTTCTTATACTTAGTTAAAACAAAATTATTTGTTTGATTTCCAAGGTTAGGAAGAAAATTTAGATAAGTAATTTAGTCTTAATTTTTACCTTGATGATATATGTATGCTTTATACACTTACACACTTAGGGTTCAAAAACAAAGATTCTTATGCCTTATTAAAAAAAAGAAAAAGAAAAATATATATATATATATATATATATATATATATATATATATATAATCCTCTGATTAAGCTGGGTATTTGTACCTCATAAAGCATAAGTATTCATGCCTAAAAGCGGTTCATATAATAAAATTCTTAATTTTATGGCCTTGTTTGCTCAAGTCCTTAAGTCCTTGGGGTGTTTTCTCACCCGATACCCTAAGACTGTTTGGTTTAGGAGTCACCGATTAAAGGCTCGTTACATAGGCAGATTAGAAAGCCTAACAGAGCTAAGAAATAATATCATCAAAAAATAAAAAAATAAAAAGTTATAAGGCATAAGAGTTAGAGTTAAAGAACCCCGAGTCAAAATTTCACGGTCACAAAGGTGCATATGACTTAAGGTAAAATAATAGATTAGATAAGAAATATAGTTTTACTCCATGCCTTAGTTGATAACAAGTTTTTGAAGTAAGACTAAGCTTATGAATGAAAAGTTCAGTTTTCTTATAACTTTTAGATTACTTAATTCTTACAATAATACATCAAATATTCTTCTTTTTCAAAATGTATTTTCAAAATGCTAACACTTTGTTTCTCTTTATTTATGGATTTTGTGGGTGTAATCCACTGAAAACCCTCATGAGACAAAGCTCGTCCTCTAGGGAATACCTAGAGGTTAAACGGCTTGTTGCACATGCTTAGTGCAATCGCGTAACTTGCGAAAGTGGTCTAATAATCTTTGGTTTAGTTTTATATTTTGCTCAAGGACGAGCAAAAGATAGGTGTGGGTGTAATCATACACATATTTTGTATTCTTTTCATTACACTCCTACATTTATCGTGTAATAAATCTACTAATTTTCTTCTCTTAATTGTCTATTTTGTAGAAGATAATCATGAAGAGAAAGAGGATTAAATCAAATAAATGCCAGTTAAAATCAGATTTAACTGGATCTATTTGGTTAGCTTAGGATGATCCTAGATCTAGTTAGAACAAATCAAGGATTAGGGAAACTGAAGATTAGAGCAAATCAGAAAGATAACACAAATGGAAACTGGTAAAATTTGGATTTTTATAAATCCATTTTGGTTATCTAAAGATCAACGGAGGATAACGTCAGATAGAGAGTCCAAATTCAAAATCCAAAGGGATAATGGATAGAGAGAATATCAACGGATGAGATGAAGCAATTTTGACTCAAATTCTGATTGGACACATTTTAGTATTTGAATCATAACTTTCACTAACGAAACTCAAATCTGATGATTCATGATTATCCAGAAAGAAGACTTAAAGAGATACAACTCTTAAGTTGATCACTATTTCTAATTCTATCATTTGATAAGTTATATTCAGCAATCAACACGCCAAAAAGCAGCAGATCCGAACTGAATATCCACATCAAATCAAGTTTGGAGATAAGAGGAGGATTCAAAATTCAAATATAACCAGCTTTCCCTATCTTCATACTCCTCTATCCTCTACTTTGCCCTTGCAAGCGTCGTTGATGGTTTATGGTGATAGATAGCCATTCCTATGCTAGTGTAGCTTGCCCCTTCATGTCGTAGTGTAAATTGGGAATGGGAAGATCCTATTTGTCATACTTCGCTCGCCTTCAAGAGAAGGTACATCATTGATACGGGTCAAAGGTAAGCAAATGCCAAAGAGGTAAGTAATTTTTTTTTAGGACTTAACTTTCTTTTCTTTTAACTTTTAGTTTAGATCACCAACACCACAATCTCCCAACTCTATTATCACTCTTTTCAATTTCTTTGTATATATCCATTTTCTATTTTTTCCACCTTTTAATCTACCACTTTTTTTAACTTAACTTTAACTTATTTTTTTTTGTTTTAAAGAACTAAAAGAAGATCTTTAACTATTGACTATAATTTAAAAGAGAACTTGCTAAAACAAGCTTCCATCGCTAGTCCCTCCTTGTGGATCACGACCTACAGAGCCACTTGCTATAGCGATAGTATTGAGTACTTACATATTCTATTCATAAGTTCTGAAATTCTATATTTTGTGTGCAGGTAAAATCTCAATCACATTCCCAGGTGGAATCCGCGGGAGAGTTTGGATCCCAAGATACCAGTACTAAGGGAATGGTCTTGTTTTTCAGAACCTTCTCCTTCTTGTCGATGATGTGGATTGGCTGAGCCTCATAGGATAGATCGTGGTTCGGTCTCAGATCTGAATAGTCCAAGATATGCTGGTCGTGTTGGCCCAGAGGCCCTTCACTCTAGTTTTGATGATGATTAACTCATATAGTTATAGTTTACTATAATCTTGTGATATTTAGTTTCAGAATTTGATCAAGATATTAAGTAGGTGATTAGCTACAACAAAGTTGTTTTGGAGCTATCACATGTTGATTCAAGAGCTCGAGTGTCAAGATCGCATCTAACACTCGGTTAGAGTCAAGCTCGTTGGATCGGTTTTGGATCGAGTCGACTTGGAGAAGGAGTTCTACAAGAAGACCTCGGTTTGTTTAGTTTAAGATTGTATTTAGATCATTGTAAAGATTAGATAGTGTTGATATGCTCAAGTTTACAATACACACACAAGTTTAAAGTTTCATGTTTTGGTTTTTTCAGTTTAACCGATCTTGGTTTTCATGTCAAAAACATAGATATAATTGTTGGCCCAAAAGGTTACACTCTCCGTTTATATACGTTTTGATGATAACAAAACATATACAAGATATTTGGTACTAATAAAGATTCTAGAATGAATTTCAGATTTGTACAAGTCTTGATGGCTTTAAGCATGTTGCATGGTTATTGGCGCGTAAAACATATTGAAAGGTTAATGGCGCAAGAGGACTCTTTCATAGGAGAGGAGGCTCTAGCTCGGTAACGCGGTTCAGAGACACCTTCCTATATAGACTTTATTTTTGTTAGTTTGTTAAAGGATAGTATATAGTGTTGAAGCTCAAATTCCCCACACACACAAAATTGCACGTATTTTCAAAAGATTATTTTTGTCTCTTATGTAAAATACTTTAATAGACCTATTTCAAGTATTTGCAAACTCAGTTTACTGTATTTTACAAAGTCTTGATAAAAATCATTTTTGAAAATAAACTTATCTTCAAAAACATTTTCTCAAAAATCCTGTTTTGACCTGTTGCGGTCGACCGGCTCTATTACAGGTCAGAACGGTCGACCGAGCGGTCGACCGCAGTTCTGACCATTGGGTGCGTGCATGTGTGCACGTTATCCGGTCGACCGGGCGGTCGACCGGGCCCCATGTCGGGTGATCGAGCGGTCGACCGACTGACTGCACCCAACTCTCTGTTTGGGACGGTCGACCGGGCGATCGACCGGGGCCTGCCAACGGTCAAAAGTTTTTGAAACTGGTCGACCGGCTGGTCGACCGTGAGTGCTTTCTCAGCCAAAAGGCTAGTTTTTTAAACATGTTTTAAAACGTGTTTTTATTCTCCAAACGTGGTTTTAGGCTGGTTTTGGGTCTTATCTTTCCTGATTAGTCAAAATTATTGTTTACCTTTAATCCCTACCTATATCCTATAAATAGGGGTGAATATGGTTGAAGAAAAACACAATAATATTGCAAAAGAAATCAAAGCTTGAGTATTCTTGAAAGAAGTTTTATTCTCAGTTTTTGTGCTCTAATCTCTGATTTTTCTCTGAAGTTTTTGAATCAAAACTCTCTTCTACTTTGTTTTATTTTTCACTTACAAACCATGAGCTTCAATCCTATACATTATTCTCTAGGGTTTTGTAAAGAAAAGTTTTTCAAAAGAGAGTTTGTGGTCTTTTGATCACCAAGTGATTATTGTATTTGTGGCTCCACTACCTCTGGACTAGAGGAGTGTGATTGAGGAGTTGGGTACTCCCTAGTGGTCATAATCCTTTATGAAATTTCTAGTGGATCGGAAATCCTTCTTGGTAAAGGCGGGGACGTAGAGCTGGGTGCTCGAACCTCGAACAAATCTCTGTGTTTGCGATTGGTTTACTTGTGTTAATTACTTGCTTTTCATTCATTCCTATATTGTCAATCTTTACTCTCACAACAAGATTGCATTGCGCACCTCAAACTCTTATTTAGAGGAATCACGAGGAAGGAGTTCAGAGCCCTTCACGGGGTATTCGACTTCTAATCTTGCTTTGAGTGATTGTTGCATCATCTCATTTTTAAATTTGTGCATTGATTAGCATAATCACCTATTCACCCCCCTCTAGGTAATTTCAATTGGTATCATAGCTAGGACTCTAGTTTGTGGCTTCACATCCTTAGAGAGATCCTATAAATTGCTAATCACTATTTTCATATACTCATTCATACACTAGTAAAGATGGCCGATAACATTAAGACCCCTCCCAAATTTAATGGACTCAATTTTCCCATATGGAAAGTTAGGATGAACATTTTTCTACAATCTCTAGGTAGCCTAGTTGCTAAGTCTTTGACCAAGCCTTTTAGGAGGACACTTGGTCCGATCTTACCTCCAAGGAATTTGATGCTAATTCGAAGGCTCAAAATGCCCTACTTTTAGCTTTGAATGAGGATGACTTAACACGGGTTATCCATTGCAAGTCCACCTATGAGATTTGGCAACTCTTATTGGTCACTCATGAGGGAACATCACAAGTCAAGAAATTGATCTCTTGCGTTCACAATATGAATGCTTTAAAATTGCAAGAAAATGAATCTATTGATGATATGATTACTAAGTTTACTAAAATCACAAATGCTCTTGCTTCTCTAGGTGATGAAATCAACAACGACCAAAAGGTGCGTAAGGTGATTCATGCTCTCCCTTCATCATAGGAAATCAAAGCTACCACCTTGAAGGAATTGAATAATAAAGACGAGATGGAGCTCATAAGTCTTATTGAAAATCTTAAGACTCATGAGATGGAGAAAAAGGTTAGAGAAGAAGTGGCGCCTCAAAAGAAAAAGTCTATAACTTTCAAGTCTACCTCCACCATCTATGATGATGAAGAAGATGATGAAGAGCTATCTCTTCTTGTGAGAAATGTAAAAAGGATGTACCACAAGAATAAGCTCAATCATAGAAGGCGATGGGAAGGGAAGGAGGAGAAAAAGATCATATGTTACAACTGTCGGAAGTCCGGACACATCATGGCCGATTGTCCAGATTTTAAGAGAAAGATATCTTCCTCCTTGAAGCAAAAGAAGCCGTTTGAAAAGAAGGTGTACAAAGCCACTTGGGACTCGAAAAGTAAATCCGAAGATGAAGTTGACACGGCTAATGTGTGTTTCATGACAAACACACCTAAGGTAACTACCGAACCTCGTGATGATGATAGTGAAATAAGTAAAGAATTATTATTACAAGCTTTCATTGAACTTTTAGAAAGTTTTGATGCTAAAAAGGAAGATTGTTTAAGATTGAAAAAGGAAAATGAAATGCTTAAAAATTAAATTGCTATTTCTTCAAAAGAAAAGGATGAATTATCTTCTACTCTTATTTCAAGACAAAGAGATTTTGATGCCTATAGAGTTGCTTGCAAAGCTAAATATCCTAAAATTAATGAAAATGAGTTTTCTATGTTAAAAACTAGAATAAATAATTTGGGAAATGTTTTAAAAGAATGTGCTTTTAACAATACTAAATTAGAAGAAATATTTTCAAAGAAGCTCATGCATAGTCCTCATGCTAAACATGATAAAACATCTCATACTAAAACTCCACACGTTCATCATGCCAGCACATCACATATCAATCATGCAAAAACATCACATGCTCATTATGCTTTTAAATATGGAAGAATTTAAATGTACTTATTGTGGCCGAAATGGTCATTTAGCTAAATTTTGTTATGATCATATAAATAGTACCAATAATCATGTTTGGATTCGAAACACTAACGCATTAGGACCCAAGAAAATATGGGTACCAAAATCAAGTTTTAAATTATTTGATATAGGTACACACCAAGACTCCAAGACGTAAGGAGCGATGGTATCTTGATAGTGGTTGCTCAAGGCATATGATATGGGACATCAACAATTTCGCAACCCTATCGAGGTACGTTGAAGGTGACACTGTCACCTTCGGAGATGACTCCAAGGGCACCATCATCGGTATAGGTAACATTAAGATTGGTGCATCTCCTTTAATTGAAAATGTAGTTTTTGTTGATGGGCTTAAACATAATTTGTTAAGTATTAGTCAATTTTGTGATCGTGGTCTCAAAGTTGTTTTTGATGAATCTTCTTGCAAAATTTTTGATTGTAAAACCAATGAATGTATTCTTACTGGATTTCGTGAAAATAATGTCTATATTATTGATATGCTTAATTTGGATTGCACTACACAATGTTTAAATGTTTTTGATGAGATTTCATAGTTACGGCATAGAAGATTAGGCCATGACTCTTTTGATCATCTTTATAGAATAAATTCTAAGGAATTGGTGAAGGGTATTCCTTACTTGAAGTTTGAAAAAGACCGCATTTATGGTGCGTGCCAACTTGGGAAACAAACCAAGTCTTCTTTCAAACCAATCAAGGATATCATGTCATCTAGGCCATTAGAATTAATTCACATGGATCTTTTTGGACCAACTAAAACTAAAAGCTTAAATGGAAATAGATATGTTTTTGTTTTAGTCGATGATTTCTCTCGTTTCACTTGGGTTTTCTTTTTGGAACATAAAGATCAAACTTTTTCGCATTTTAAGATTTTTCGAAAAAGGTTGAAAAAGAAAAAGGATTTTCAATTTTATGCATAAGAAGTGATAGAGGTGGTGAGATTTTCAGCCAACTCTTCATGACTTATTGTGATGAAAAAGGAATTAAGCATGAAATGTCATGTCCTAGAACTCCACAACAAAATGGAGTAGTTGAACGGAAGAATAGAACTCTTCAAGAAATGGCTAAGACTATGATAAGTGAATACGGGATCCCTAAATACTTATGGGCCGAGGCCGTAAACACCGCATGCTATATATCAACCGAATTTATTTGTGTAAAAATACTTTCAAAACTTCTTTTGAAATTCATCATTTAAGAAAACCAAATGTTTCATACTTTAAAGTTTTTGGATGCAAGTATTTTATTTTGAACACCAAAGATAATTTGGATAAATTTGATGCTAAGGCTTATGAAGAATTCTTTGTTGGCTATTCTAGTACTAGCAAAGCATATAGAGTGTTCATTAAATCATCTCTTACTATTGAAGAATCTATGCATGTTAAATTTGAGGAATCTAATGCATTTGTTGAGAATGTTGTAGAGATTGACTCATTAGGTGAGGACATGAAAAAATATCCTTGAAGGACTCACCCATCCAAGAAGACAAGCAAGAACCTAATGGTGAAGTTCAAAAGGATGAAGTGGAACCATCGCAACCACTTCCTAAAGATTGGAGATACGCCTCAAATCATCCCAAAGATCTCATCATAGGTGATGTATCAAAGGGGGTAACAACTCGCTCCAAACTCCATGATTTGCGTGGGCATTATGCATTCATATCTCATTTTGAACCCAAAAACATCTTCGAAGCTGAGGGTGACTCATATTGGTAGCTTGCTATGCAAGAAGAGCTCAATTAATTTGAGCGCAACCAAGTTTGGCACCTTGTTCCTAGACCCCATGATAGACCAATAATTGGTACTAAGTGGATTTTTAGGAACCAGTTGGATGAGTCAGGAAATGTTGTTAGGAATAAGGCTAGGTTAGTGGCCCAAGGTTACACTCAAATTGAAGGAATCGACTTTGAGGAGACCTTTGCACCCGTAGCACGGCTAGAAGCTATACGGATCACACTAGCTTATACATCCTATAAAAATTTTAAACTTTTTCAAATAGATGTAAAAAGTGCATTTTTAAATGGTTTTATTGATGAGGAAGTATATGTTGAACAACCCCCTGATTTTGTGGATCATATACACCCAAATTTTGTTTTCAAACTAAATAAAGCATTGTATGGTTTAAAACAAGCTTCAAGAGCTTGGTATGAAAGGCTTTCTAGTTTTCTTCTATCAAATGATTTTGTTAAAGGCAAAGTAGACACCACATGTTGGTAGTGACATTCTTATAGTACAAATATATGTTGATGATATAATCTTTGGTTCTACTAATAATTACTTTGCAAGGAGTTTGAACAATATATGCAACGTGAATTTGAGATGTCATTGATGGGTGAATTGAACTATTTTCTTGGACTCCAAATCAAGCAAATGCGTGATGGGATCTTCATATGTCAAGCCAAGTACTCTAAGAAACTCATCAAGAAATTTGGGCTTGAAGACTCAAAAATTTGCAACACTCCTATGGCTACTACCACCAAGCTTGATAAGGATGACCAAGGTAAGTGTGTTGACATAAAATTATATATAAGCATGATTGGTAGTTTGTTGTATTTAACGGCTAGTAGGCTAGATATTATGTTTAGTCTGTATCTTTGTGCTAGATTCCAATCTTGTCCCAAAGAATCTCATTTAATTGCGGTAAAACGCATTATTCGTTATATTAAGGGCACTATTAGAATGGGTCTATGGTATCCGAAGACCAGAGAATTCTCAATGACGAGTTTTTTGGATGCCGACTATGCGGGTTGTAGAGTGGATAGGAAGAGTACTAGTGGAACATGTCAATTTCTTGGTAATTGTTTTGTTTCATGGTCTTCCAAGAAACAAAATTCGGTATCCCTCTCAACTGCCGAGACGGAGTATGTTGCGGCGGGGGCTTGTTGTGCTCAAGTCCTTTGGATGAAACATACTCTCCTTGATTATGATTTGCATTATGACCATATCAAAATATTTTGTGATAATACTAGTACTATTCATATGACTAAGAATGCAAATCAACATAGTAAGACCAAGCACATTGAGATTCAATATCACTTCCTTAGAGATCATTTTGAAAAAGGTGATATTGATATTGATTATGTTTCTACTGATTTTCAACTTGTCGATATTTTCACTAAACCACTTGACTTTAATAGATTTTCTTTTATATGTGGTGAACTAAATGTTTGTGTTATTGACTAAAGAAGTTTTCTTACTTTCATATCCCTTTTTGATGTATGACAAAAGGGGGGAGAAATATGTGTTGTTTGTTTTGGTATAGTATACTATTTGTTTATGTTTTATGTTTGGTTGTTTTATACTTGTTTAATATAGCATTATTTGAGGGAGAGTTTTTACTTCCCTTCTATATCTTGTGTTATAACTTATATGTTTTGTCATCATCAAAAAGGGGGAGATTGTTGGCCCAAAAGGTTACACTCTCCATTAATATACGTTTTGATGATAACAAAACATATACAAGCTATTTGGTACTAATAAAGATTCTAGAATGAATTTCAGGTTTGTACAAGTCTTGATGGCTTTAAGCATGTTGCATGGTTATTGGCGCTTAAAACACATTGAAAGGTTAATGGCGCAAGAGGACTCTTTCATAGGAGAGGAGGCTCTAGCTTTACAACGCGGTTCAGAGACACCTTCCTATATAGACTTTATTTTTGTTAGTTTGTTAAAGGATAGTATATAGTGTTGAAGCTTAAATTCCCCACACACACAAAATTGAACGTGTTTTCAAAAGATTATTTTTTTCTCTTGTGTAAAATACTTTAATAGACCTATTTCAAGTATTTGCAAACTCAGTTTACTATATTTTACAAAGTCTTGACAAAAATCATTTTGAAAATAAACTTATCTTCAAAAACATTTTCTCAAAAATCCTATTTTGACCTGTTACGGTCGACCGGACGGTCGACCGGCTCTATTACAGGTTAGAACGGTCGACCGAGCGGTCGACCGCAGTTCTGACCGTTGGGTGCGTGCATGTGTGCACGTTATCCGGTCGACCGGGCAGTCGACCTGGCAGTCGACCGGATTCCATGTCGGGCGATCGAGCGGTCGACGGGCGGTCAACGGGGCCTGCCAACGGTCAAAAGTTTTTGAAAACCGGTCGACCGGCCGGTCGACCGTGAGTGCTTTCTCAGCCAAACGGCTAGTTTTTTAAACATATTTTAAAACGTGTTTTTATTCTCCAAACATGGTTTTAGGCTGGTTTTGGGTCTTATCCTTCCTGATTAGTCAAAATTATTGTTTACCCTTTAATCCCTACCTATATCCAATAAATAGGGGTGAATAGGGTAGAAGAAAAACACAACAATATTTGCAAAAGAAATCAAAACTTGAGTATTCTTGAAAGAAGTTTTATTCTCAGTTTTTGTGCTCTAATATCTGATTTTTCTCTGAAGTTTTTGAATCAAAACTCTCTTCTACTTTGTTTTATTTTTCACTTACAAACCTTGAGCTTCAATCCTATACATTATTCTCTAGGTTTTGTAAAGAAAAGTTTTTCAAAAGAGTGTTTGTGGTCTTTTGATCACCAAGTGATTATTGTATTTGTGGCTCCACTACCTCTGAACTAGAGGAGTGTGATTGAGGAGTTGGGTACTCCCTAGTGGTTGTAATCCTTTGTTGAATTTCTAGTGGATCGAAAATCCTTCTGGGTGAGGGTGGGAACGTAGAGCTGGGTGCTCGAACCTCGAAACAAATCTCTGTGTTTGTGATTGATTTACTTGTGTTAATTACTTGCTTTTCATTCATTCCTATATTGTCAATCTTTACTCTCATAACAAGATTGCATTGCACACCTCAAACTCTTATTTAAAGGAATCACGATGAAGGAGTTCAGAGCCCTTCACGGGATTTTCGGCTTCTAATCTTGCTTTGAGTGATTGTTGCATCATCTCATTTTTAAATTTGTGCATTTATTAGCATAATCATCTATTCACCCCTCCTCTAGGTGATTTCAACAATATCTTTGATGTATATTGGATTCAATTCATATACAACATGCTTAAAAGTTATTTCAATATCATGTTTTTGTATTTGCATGAGTTTTAGACGAAACGGTTTTCCATTTCAAAATCCTAATTTTTGGAAAATACGATTTTTGTTTAAGGCAAATTTTTAAGAACACAAAAATGGTTCAAATTGTTTAGAATATGTGTTGAATTTTACTCACAGATATTTGTATTTCATAGATCTTATAAGAACTGATTTTTGTGAAATTTATGTGATTTTATGAGATTTAATCAAAGGTAAAAAGATAAGTTTTCAATTCCTAAAACTGTTTGACCTGGCTGTCTGCCGGTCGACCGGACCGGTCGACTGAGGCAGAAGTCGGTCGATCGGTCTGATCGACCGACGTGCACGCAGCCTGGGCCGGTCGACCGGGCGGTCGACCATTCAGAGAGCTCTACTCTCTGAAAATGGCCCCAGTCGACCGGCCGGTCGACCGCCAGAGAGCTGCTGCTCTCTGTATCAAGTCCCGGTCGACCGGGCAGTCGACCGGTGGCACAACGGTCATAAAAATGACCATTGGACCGGTCGACCGGGCGGTCGACTGGAAGGGCAAAAATGCCCTTTCCTGCTGCCAACGGGTAGATTTATTTTGGGGCTATATATACCCCATTCTTGAGCTGTTTTCACCAAGAATTTTAAGAGCAAAATTTTCTATCTTTGAGCAAGTTTTTAAAAGAGTCTTTGTGCCAAAAGTTTTGATCTTTATTTGTTTTTAAAGTGTTGAAAATTCAAAGAAAATAGAGTCTTTTGGAAATTGGTTTTGATCAAAATTTTAATATCTATTTGGAGATTTTTCCTAAGTGTTTTTCTTTGTTCCAAACACTTTATTTTCTCACACTTGAGCTATCATATCTATCCTATCTATTAGGATCTTGTTTAGTGAGAAAATTGGTTTGTGATTTGTTGAAACCAGCAAGAGTTGTAAACCTTCCATACTTTGTGATATCCCTATAGTGAGAGGTGATTGTGTTGATATCCCTCTAGTGAGAGGTGATTGTGAAAGTTGTGTTGGTATCCCTCTTAGTGAAAAAGGTGATCGTGGAGTTGTGGCTTTGAGCCCTATCCCTCTTGTGTGAGGTTGATATTTGTTTGGCTAAGTGCCTATCCCTCTAAGTGTAGAGGTGATTTGTTTTGTGTCTAGCCCCCTTGTGTAGAGGTTGTATGTGTTGAGAGAGGAGTTGTATACTCTCAAGTTGTATTTGCCCAAATTCTCAGCGGAGGTTCCCTGTGTGGGAAGTCCTGTGTGGACGCTATTGTGGAAATCCTTCTCTGTGAAGGCGAGGACGTAGAGCTGGGTTATCGAACCTCGAAACATATATTTGTGTTTGTGTTTGATCCACTATCTCTAAACTCTCTCTATTATATTGTGCCTTACATTGATTCATATTGTTCATTCGTACTTATATGCTTGGTATTGCTTGTGTGTGTGCCTCACTTGTGTTGAACCAAGAGAGCTTTACATAGCACCTCAACTCTTATTTAGAGGAATTTAGAGGAGATAGTCTAGAGCCCTTCACCGAAAATTCGGCTACACTCTTTGGTTACACTAAGTGTATTGCAATTAGTTTTTAATTCCGCATCATTTGTCATTAGATTAGCCTTGCACTTATGCACCCCCCTCTAGGTGTACTTTCAATTGGTATTAGAGCCTACGCTCCTGATATTAGGTTTAATCACCTAGGAGTGAGATCTTGGTTAGCTAATCTACATTTGCATTTGCACACATATAGTTTGCACTCATGAATAACCCTCCCATGTTTGATATCTCTAAAATTGATATATGAAAGGTTAGGATGAGTTGGCATTTAAAAGCCATAGGTTGAAAAGTTTACCTTGCCATTACCAAGGAATCTTACCTTAGTAATAGCAAGCATTTAGAGGCCAATGCACAAGCCCTAGAGGCACTTAGAAAATTACTTGGCAAAGAATATTTAAATATGATTTCTCATTGTGATTCTGCCTTTACAGTGTGGAACATATTGACATCCCCGAGCTACAAACGCAAATCAATGAGAAGGAGAAATCTAGTGGAGAAGAGTCCGACCAATGATGCTTCATGGTCCAAGGGAATGACTCCCTTGAGGTAAACTCGGATACTCAACTAGATGATAGTTCTTCTTGTGATGAATATATTGATGTCGATGCATTAAATGAAGAACTTTCCATTGTTTGTGAAAAATTGTTAGAAAAATATAAACTTTTGAAAAAGAAAAGTTTTACACTAAAAAAAGAAAATAAAAATTTGTCTTCTAAACTTGATGTTGTTTTGCAAGAGAAGGTTGAGATTTTAAATGAACGTGACTCATTGAAATCCCAACTTGAACTTGCTCGAAATGAAAACAAGATTTTGAAAAATAAAAATAATTGTGAAATTGTTTTGAAGAAAAATGAGGCTCTATCTTCAAAACTTGATTTTGTTATAAAAGAAAATGAATCTTTGAAAAACAAAATTATTTCTATTTCAAATGAATTAGATTTGGTTTCTAAGAAAAATATTTTTTTGAAAAATAATATTGACTCACATGTTTGCCATACTAGTGTAGCTTCATCATCTAGCATACCTTTTGCATGCTCCACTTCTTCTTCCATTATTGAAAATGATATATCCATTTTAAAGAAGAGTGTTGATTGTTTGGGCTCCACTTTGAGCCAATGTGCCTTGAGCCACACACGTTTGGAATCTATGTTTCGAAAGAAACATGTTCCTCCTATGTATGCACACAAATCACGGTATCATGCTTCCCACGTACATACACACAACACTATGTATGCTCATGTGTACACATATACACATTGTGGATGTAAGGGCCACCTTATAAGATTTTGTTATGATAGAGTACATAATGTAAATTTTGCAAACAAATTTGTTTGGGTTAGAAAAGGTACTAACCCCCATGGACTCAAAAGAGTATGGGTACCAAAAGCCACTCCTATCTATTTGATGTAGGTGTGGGCTCTCGCTTAACGTGAGGGCATTGGTGCCTTGAGGTGAATGCGTTCCGAGCTAAACGGTGACTATTTTTGATGCATCACTTTCAAGGGAAGTTTGGTGAGAGAACCACCTTAGTTTGGAGATTTAGAAATTACCTCTAACGGTTTTGATAACTATCTTTAACTCCTATTTATGTTCACATGCTTTCATATGATTAATTTTTAGCATGTCATATTTTTATGATTATTATGTTAAATGTCATGATAATTAGATTTGTGACATACATGTATAGTTTTTGAGATACACCCATGTTCATATGGATCCATATTTTGTGTTCTCACTTTAGTTTAGCTATCGTGTATATCATAACTCTAAACATGTGCATTCATATAATGATCATATTAGTTTATGTTTGTTTCATGATTTGATTACATGTTTAGATGTAACTTTCATTAAAACTTGTGTATATACTTGTACAACTATTGAGCCACAAATAGATTATTATATATTTGTGCTTGATTGCTCATTTGTACTCATTAGATGTACTAGTGTAGCCTAATTTTGATGATTAATGCATTTCAACTTGTATTCCCTATTTTTGGACATGTTTTATGATAATATATTTTAACTTCATGTATATGTCAATTTCATCAAAACTTTAAGATATACATGTATAACCTTGAGTCATTTGCGTTTTATGCAAAATCCTTTGTGGACTCATTTATGTTTGGATATGTATGTATACTTCTAGTTTAGTCAAAACATACATATGCCTTGAAGTTGGTATTATTTTAATGAAAATTAAATTTTGATGATTTTCATGTTTATAAAAGAATTTCACATTGAGCCTTCATTGCCTATTCCCATGATTTTGTGATTACATGATTCTTTCACTCACATTAGTTGATGTTTTCTCATGATTTTATTTTCATGAGTACTATATGTGCTATATAGACTTTGAGTGTTGTTGATTGTGTAATTTACATATTTTTCATGGAATATATTCTTATTTTATTCCTTACTTGAAGGATTTCGTACTAGTTTTCAAATTTATCTAAAACAAAGTGCGTATTTTTTAATTTTGGAAGAGTTTTCAAACTTTTGCTAAAATTATTTTCAAATTTATTTTTAAATACCCCTTCCATCGAAGGGTGATTGGATGGGCGACCATGCCTTGTGAGCCTAATTGAAAATCTTTTAAACAAGTGCATGATAAGGTAGAAGGTGTGAGTTATACACTTGATCCTTATTGTGTTTTCAATTGATATCACAATTGATATTTATTTGGTATACTCATATTTATTTCTATATATGTATGCTTCAACTTCAAATAGTATCAATTAAGATTGATATTTAACTTTTCATACATATATATGTGTTTTGATTGTGCTTACTATATCTCTATATCTTTAAGCACAAATTTTGTTATGCTAATCTTGATTTAGTCCTTAATGACAATTATTTTTCGATTGGTATCTTATAACAAGCTTATGCATCGTTTTCATTAGTATTTCATAAAGGGAGAGAAAATTCATGTTTTCTATCTTTCAATCGTTTTTGTTTACAATTGGTATCCTACTCCCACTCTTTATGTTGAAAAATGATATTTGTAAATTGATATCTTAGTTTTCAATTGGTTTCCTAAGCTCCTAATGAAAAATATTTTCATTTGATATATGTTTCATTTACAATATTGGTATCAAGAATATTAAATTGATATTACTCTCTATTTGGTATCTCTATTGTAAAATGATTTTAGTGTTTAACCAAAAAGATTGGTTTATGTTTTTTTTAATTGGTATTATGTTTCAGCTTCTATTGGTTTCATAATTTGGTATCAAAATGTTTAGGTATTTATTGCTTATATGTAAGGAAAGTTTAACATCTTCTCTATATATAGATTCATGTTGAGTGTATCTTATATTGAGGAGTTTGACCGCTCTTCTTTATGTCTTACACGTGTGTAGAGGGAGCTTCACATCTTCTCTTATACATTGTATATTATGCTTTATGTGATTAGGGTTTAGTCATCTCTTTTCATATAAATGCATGTATGTAGGGGGAGTTAATTTCACGTCTCTCCTCTTCATGAAAGTATATAGCATATACACCTTTATTGTTTTGATTTATGTAAAAAGGAAGAAAAATATTATTTTAGCCTTTAGTGTTTGTACCCCTTTGTTGATGAATTGACAAAAAGGGAGAGAAAAATTTGGAGTTTATATGCATGTTTGAATTTGCATGTGTATTTAAATTTGTTATCGTTTATCATTGGTACCTAGAGCATCTTTTGTTGGTATCAAGAGCAACATTTTTTAAGAACATTTTTATTTTAAAATTGGTACTAATAGCATGTTTATTTCATTAGTATCAAAGATCATGTTTGTTTCATTTCCTTATTTTATGCATGTTTATGCATATCTATATTGAGCATTCATTACATATCTTTATGTTTATTGCTATGCATGAGTTAAGGGGGAGCTTCTATGAAGCTTAACTTTAATCCATGCATATATAACTCCATGAGGCCCTTAACACTAGTTTTGATGATGATTAACTCATGTAGTTATAGTTTACTAATAATCTTGTGATATTTAGTTTCAGATGTTTGATCAAGATATTAAGTAGGTGATTAGCTTCAACAAAGGTGTTTTGGAGCTATCATATATTGATTCAAGAGCTCGAGCGTCAAGATCGCATCTAGCACTCAGTTGGAGTCAAGTTCGTTGGATCGGTTTTGGATCGAGTCGACTTGAAGAAGGAGTTCTACAAGAAGACCTCGGTTTGTTTAGTTTAAGATTGTGTTTAGATCATTATAAAGATTAGATAGTGTTGATATGCTCAAGTTCACAATACACACACAAGTTTAAAGTTTCATGTTTTGGTTTTTTCAGTTTAACCGATCTTGGTTTTCATGTCAAAAATATAGATATAATATCTTTCATGTATATTGGATTCTATTCATATACAATATGCTTAAAAGTTGTTTCAATATCATGTTTTTGTATTTGCATGAGTTTTGGAGAAGACGGTTTTCCATTTCAAAATTCTAGTTTTTGGAAAATACGATTTTTGGTTTAAGGCAAATTTTCAAGAACACAAAAATGGTTCAAATTGTTTAGAATATATGTTGAATTTTACTCACACATATTTATATTTCAAAGATCTTATAACAACTGATTTTTGTGAAATTTATGTGATTTAATCAAAGGTAAAAAGACAAGTTTTCAATCCCTAAAACTGTTTGACTTGGCTGTCTGCCGGTCGACCGGACCGGTCGACCGAGGCAGAAATCGGTCGACCAGTCCGGTCGACCGATGTGCACAGATATGCACGCAGCCTGGGCTGGTGGGTCGGTCAACCGTCCAGAGAGATCTGCTCTCTGAAAATGGCACCGATCGACCGGCCGGTTGACCGGCAGAGAGCTGCTGCTCTCTGTATCCAGTCCCAGTCGACCAGTGGCACAACGGTCATAAAAATGACCGTTGGGCTGATTGACCAAGCGGTTGACCGGTGGCACAACGGTCATAAAAATGACCGTTGGGTCGGTCGACCGGAAGGGCAAAATTGCCCTTTCCTGCTGCCAACGGGTAGATTTGTTTTGGGGCTATATATACCCCATTCTTGAGCTGTTTTCACCAAGAATTTTAAGAGTAAAATTTTCTATCTTTCAGCAAGTTTTTAAAAGAGTTTTTGTGCCAAAAGATTTGATCTTTATTTGTTTTTAAAGTTTTGGAAATTCAAAGAAAATAGAGTCTTTTGGGAATTGATTTTTGATCTAAATTTCAATATCGATTTGGAGATTTTTCCAAGTGTTTTTTTTGTTCCAAACACTTTATTTTCTCACACTTGAGCTATCATATCTATCCTATCTGTTAGGATCATGTTTAGTTAGAAATTGGTTTGTGGTTTGTTGAAAGCACCAAGAGTTGTAAACCTTTCATACTTTGTGATATCCCTCTAGTGAGAGGTAACTGTGTTGATATCCCTCTAGTGAGAGGTGATTGTGGAAGTTGTGTTGGTATCCCTCTTAGTGAAGAGGTGATTGTGGAGTTGTGGCTTTGAGCCCTATCCCTCTTGTGTCAGGTTGATATTTGTTTGGCTAAGTGCCTATCCCTCTAAGTGTAGACATGATTTGTGTTGTGCCTTGCCTCTTGTGTAGAGGTTGTCTGTGTTGAGAGAGGAGTTGTGTACTCCCAAGTTGTATTTGCCTAAATCCTCAGCGGAGGTTCCCTGTGTGGGAAGTCCTGTGTGGACACTATAGTGGAAATCCTTCTGTGTGAAGGCGGGGACGTAGAGCTGGGTGCTCGAACCTCGAAACATATCTTGGTGTTTGCGTTTGATCCACTATCACTAAACTCTCTCTCTCTCTTATATTGTGCCTTTCATTGATTCATATTGTTCATTCATACTTATATGCTTGGTATTGCTTGTGTGTGTGCCTCACTTGTATTGAACTAAGAGAGTTTTACATAGCACCTCAACTCTTATTTGGAGGAATTTAGAGGAGATAGTCCAAAGCCCTTCACCGGAAATTCGGCTACACTCTTTGGTTACACTAAGTGTATTGCAATTAGTTTGTAATTCTGCATCATTTGTCATTAGATTAGCCTTACACCTATTCACCCCCTAGGTGTACTTTCAGGTCATCCCTGACATACTTCCTTAGTTAAGAGATATGGAATACGTCATGAACTCCATCTAGTGTTGGAGGTAAGGTTACTCGGTATGCTACTTCTCCGACTCGCTCTATGATGTTACAAGGTCCAATGTATCTGGGACTCAGCTTCCTACTGCAGCCAAACCTAATAACCCCTCGAGTTGGTGAGATCTTAAGAAAATACATGGTTACCTACTTCAAACTCTAAGGGTCTTCTCTTGGCATCAACCTACTTCTTCTGACGATCTTGAGCGACTTTCATATGTTTCTTGATCTTGGCCACCTTCTCTACTATTTGAAAAATCAGATCTGGTTCGAGCAGCTTCCTTTCGCCAATGTCATCCAGCACATAGGAGATCTACACTTTCTCCCATAGAGTGCCTCATATGGAGCCATCTGGATACTAGCCTGATAGCTGTTGTTATAGGAGAACTCTACTAAATGCATATGGTCATCCCATGATCCCTTAAAGTCCAGTATACAGGCTCTAAGCATATCCTCTAGAATCTGAATGGTTCTTTCTGATTGGCCATCAGTCTGAGGATGGAATGTCATGCTGAACTTTAATTTACTTCCTAAGCTCCTCTGAAGACTATCCCAGAAATGCGACACAAATCTAGTGTCTCTATCTGAAACAATACTAACAGGCCATGCAATCTAACTATTTCCTGCATGTACTTCTCTGCTAGTGCTTCTGTGGACTATCTGACTCTAAAAGGTATAAAGTGAGCACTCTTAGTGAGTAGGTCTACGATCACTCACATAGCATTGTTCCCTCTTGGACTCCTAGGTAGGCCTACAATGAAGTCCATTGTGATATTGATTGAGATTTTCCTGCACACAAAATACAATATATCAGATTTAGAACAAGATAGGCAAGGTGCTCAATTCTAATCCGCGGTAGCAATGGCTATGCGGGTCGTGATCCTCAGGGAGGGACTAGCGATGGAAGCGTTTAAGTAAGTTCTCTAAAAATTTCTTTTTTTTTAGTTATTAAAAGGAAAAGTTAGGTTAGAAAGAAAGCGGTAGGTTAAGAAGATGGAGAAATAGAAGCGGTATGTACAATGAGTCGGGAAAGAAAGAGTTGGTAGATGAGGTATTGGTGACTTAATCTACAGAAATAAAAGAAAAGAAAGAAACAATTACCTTAATTTGGTTGAGAAAATACGTGAAAACCTTACATGTTCTACCTTGCTTAGGAGGCGTTCAACGCATAAACCATAGGATAGAGCTCAGTCCCCTATTCGCATTATATCATCAAGCTGGGCAAGAATGAAGTGATACGGACCTTGAGGAGGAGAACATCTCCATGAAGTATCGTTGGCACTCGCTAAGACTCGTTATACTTTCGCTTCGGAAATCACTTGCATGCTCATCAACAACCACATAGATAAAATAGAAAAGGAAAAGAAAACGAAAAGAAAAGTAAAACAGTGAACATAAGAAAAATATTACCTTTATTGCTTTAATCAATGGCAGAAAAGAGGAGGGTACATCGGTGTCACGCTCAACATAGGCCTCTCTCTCTCTTAAATAAAATAGAAATTACAAAAGAAAAATAGAAACTTAACTACAAACTAGAAGACAGCCTAAAAACCCTAACTTTTGGCCCTGTACTGCGCTGGACGATGTTCGCGGTTGCACTGCAGGGCTATTTATAGGTGCAGAAGGAAGTAGAGTCCCAGAACGACTCCTCCACGAAAGCGGTTCCCTGGACTCATCCAGATTGCCGCGGAAACACGGCTTGGGCCGCGTTTCCGCGGCCAAGTTAAGTCGGCTGGCCACGCGCTTTGGCGCGTGCCCTCCCCTGGTCCGTCCATCTGGGCGTTTCCTTCTGGAAGCTGCATCCTGACTCTTTATTTGTGGATTTCGGGATAACTTGGGAAGCAAGTTACCCTAAATCCAAATCTTTTATCAACGAATTTGTTATCCTTCTTTGGCTTTTATCCTCATCCTGCAAGTATTTAGGGTTGAATAGAAGTCTATCCTTCCCTCTTCTTTTGGTATTTGCAACTTTTGCCCTTAGTAATTGCAATTTTGACATTTGATAATTGCAACTTTTACATTGGGCTTTAAATATGGGCTTTTGGGCTTCTTTTGAGGCTTTATTCCTTTATTTTTATTTCTCAAGGCCTGCACACAATAAATAATAAAATATTAGTAAATGTGCAGAATTATAGGAATAAATATGAAAATGTGTTGGTAAATGTAATGATAAAACTGCACTTTTCACTACCAATCACACCCCCACACTTATCTTTTTGCAAGTCCTCGAGTAAAAATCAAAAAGAAAAAGAAAAACTAAACTAGCTAACTCACTTTCGTAGGAATCACGATTGCACTTAGCACATGCAACAAGCCGTTAAACCCCTAGGTTACCCTAGAGAACGAGTGTTGTCTCGTGAGGGTTTTCAGCGGATTACACCCACAAAATTCATAAAAAGGAAAATATTTGAAATATGTTTGAAGAGACTAAGTAATCTATAAGTTTTTAGGATCCTCATTTTTATTCATTCTTAAACTTAGTCTTTTATAAAGTAACTTGTTATCCATTTTAGGTAAGGATCAAAATTAAATTTTTGTATAGTCTTTTTCGTTACCAAAAGTCATATGCACCCTTATAAATCTTTACTAGGAATTCCTTAACTTGGACTCTCATGCCTCTTTATTATTATTTTTATATATATATTTTTTAAATATGTATAACTCAACTAATTTTCTTTCGTGTAAGCATGAAGGCTTCTTGAGGCCCTCATACCTAACTAATTGACTATTAGATGTGTCAATACATATATAAATAATTTTTCTTAATTTTCTTAGGCTTTCTAATCCACCCATGTAGCGAATTTAAAGTCGGTGGCTCCCGAACCAGTTAGTTTTAGGGCACTGGGTGAGAAAACACCCCACGGACTTACGGATTCGAGTGAACTAGACCACAAAACTAAGGACTTTATTTCGTAAAATCACCTTTAGGCGTGAATACTGATGCTTCTTGAGGCACATGTATCCAGCTTAATTGGTGATTTTTTTTATTTTTTTATTTTTTTAAAATTTTTTATGAGGCACAAGGGTCTTTGTCTTAGAATCCTAGATATGCATTAGGTATGCACATTTCATTAAGGTAAAAATTAAGACTAACTACTTATTCAATTTCTCCTCCTATACCTAAAAATTCAACAATTTATTTATTTTCACCAAGTTTTTAGAAATCCTAATCATGATTTTCCTAATTCTTAAGACTAACTTTGATTTCTTTCAAAAGATAAGTCAAAATATTGTCCTTTTTATAAATTTTTTTTTTAGCAAATTTTTTTATTTTAGTTTCTACCTATGTTAGTATGTTAGTAAAGCCTACCCCCACACTTATCTCATGCATTGTCCTCAATGTATGAATGAATGCATATATGCATGAAAAAAAAGAATGGAAGGCAGAAGTTACCTCAAGGTGGTGGTTCCGGTGGTGGTCTAATTGGTCCACGAAATGTGGACCAATCTACTTTTCGTGGAATTCGGAGGAACCCACCAGAAAATTTTCTTGTATAACCCACTAAAATGATGTCTGTATGAACATTTTTTAAAAATTCCACCCCATCAAACTTCCAAATTTCATAATTATTTTCAGAGTCAATTGTGTCCACCGCCTTGTCCCAAAATGGAGTGTGAAAAGATGGAATAATTGACTTGGACGTCATAAGTAAGGGAACAAATACCGACTCAGGAAAGAAACTTAAATCAAGTAAGGGTTCAGGAGTCGAGCTAGGTTCTGGAAGTGGGTCCAAATCAATAAGTTGAAGCTCAAGTCCATAATCATCTTCCCACAATGGAATGTGACTCAATATTGGTGATTCAAGTTCAGGAATGATAGGTGTGGGAATCAAAACTGACTCTAAAAGATTACCTAAGTTGGGTAACAAAACAGGAGTCAATAATGATTCGGGAATTTGAACTTGATCACAGATTTGAGGATCTAGGTCACATATCTCATTGAGTTCAATATCATAAAAATGAGAACTTGCCAATTTATCCATGGGACTTTCAAAATTATAAAATTGGTCAAGTTTAATATGATCATCAAAAATAGGTGATTCAATTTCATGATGAATTGGCATAGGATCCAATGTTGACTCGGGAAAAGTAAAATCAGGTGGAGACACTGGAGTCATTATTGAATCAGGAAGTAAAATTGAATCACCAAGTGGGAGATCAGGATCATATTCATGCTCAAGTTCTATTTCAGTAAGGGAATAACTTGCCAAACTATCAATTGGAGTTTTGGCAAGCTCAAATGATGGTACTGAATTAGAATCTTGTTGTCCAAAGCAACGTGACTCTTCGGCTCTAAGAGAGTGGTCAGCGAAGGCAGAATCGGCCGAACGGTGAGAACGTAAAGATTGAACCATCATATCTATTCATGATCACGAGCTAATCTAGCCTGAGTCATGGATTTAAGCATCTTTTCATAGTCAATTGGTACAACATTTTGTAATTGGACTTGAAAAGAGAAAGTGTTGTTGGGACAATCGTGATGAAGTTGTGAGTCGGTGGACTCACGCATCATGTCTAAGATTGATGGTGATTGTTGCTTGGACTCCTGCATACTCATCATTTCTTGGAGAGATGGTTTTCTATTCTGAATGGGTGGATCTGAGTATGACTCTTGGGAATATTGTGGACAAGGTGGATATGGAGGACAATTTGGTTGAAAATTGGACTCGGGGGAAGCGAAACCCCATGAACTCTGTGAAGAGTCGAAAGTGGTATGAAAATTATGGTCATAAGATGGGGGGTATAGGTTATATTCATTCGGATAAGACCATTCCGGCACACTAGGTTGGTCAAAATTATGATATGCCGGGTTGGTAATATCCGAAAAAGAAGTTGGTGTGTAATATGGATCCTCATTAAAATTGAAAAATTGTTGTTATAGGCCATATCACACAATCATAAACACAGAAAAAGAAAACAAACAAAGAAAGAAAAAAATTTAACCTAAGTTAGGATAGACCTATGACCTAGACGACTCCTAACTGGTTAGACTGTCCATGGGAGGTTGGGTGCAGACTTTGACCACAAGTTAATCAGCCAGGTCAGGGCAAGAGTGGTGGGAGGTTTTCCGTCAAAGACGTTCCTTAATTAAATAACCACCAATCTTCGGGCTTTTGGCCCTCAATCCCCTTCCTAGACACTGATTTGGTAGGAGTCAAATTCTAACACTGTTCCCCCTTAGGATAATCTCCAAATTGAGTCCGAGATGTCCCTAGGGCCAACGTCTAGTCAATTTTTATTTAGGGTTAGGGTTGTGAGTGCAACGGAGATGATTTGTGGGCTAAGGAAGGGTGATGAAATCCCCACCTTATGTTATTTATGGGTTATGCCCTTAAATTTTTTTGTGTACGTGTAAAGCAGTAGACAAATATTTGTAAATCATCTAGAGGGGGGGTGAATAGGTGATGGCTAATCTAATGGTCACTTAATGCCAAATGATGCAAATGATGCGGAAGCTAAAAACAATTATGACCTAATTAAATCTTTTACACTAAACACCACGTATAACCAAGAGTGTTGCCGAATTCCCCGTGAAGGGCTCTGGACAAACTCCTCTAGATTCCACTTGAATGGGTTGAGGTGCCGCATTGGCTCTCTTGGTTGAATACAAGTGTTAGCAACAATCCCACGCAAGTATATATATCAATTATGCACACAACATATGTTGGCCCAAAGGCCATTAGCCCTATATCTTGATGGATATTTTGATGATAACAAACCATATCTAGTTATGTATTTAACAATATTTGTTTAAAAGCATTTCAGGTTAAAACAGGTTAATTTGACGGCTCCACAATCAAGACTCACAAGTTTGGAGTTCGCCAAAAATTTGCATTCCCAAGCCAAACACAATAGAAAGCTTTGGGAACAAGACGATGAAGAAATGACCAAGTCAAGATCAAGACTATGAAGAATACCAAGATTTGTATTTGTATTTTTCATTTTAGATATTTTGTCAAAACCTAGATGTTAGAAGTAAAGTTATGGGATTACCACCTACACACACATTTTAATTTGGTTCATGACTTCAAAAAGATTTTTAATTTCTATTTTTCAGTTTAGAGTTAACATGTTAAGTTTTTGGAAAATAGTTTAAGGTGTTGGAAAAACATTTATTTGGAAAAACAAGTTTTATCAAAGAAGTTTGTTATAAAAATGTTTCAAATTTGTTAGAGTAGTGACATAGGCTCACACTCTAAGTTTTTCAAGATACAAAACTTCAAAACCAAGACCAAATCCAAAAACACATGTTTTAGGTTTCTGGAAGTTCTGATTTTTCAGAACTGACAGAATCCGGTCGACTGTCCCGGTCGACCGGCGCGCACAATTTCTGTGCATGTGTATCAGTCGACCGTCTCGGTCGACCGAGCACTGTGCAGTGCTCTCGGGTTGTTTGGGTCGACCGGGGCAGTCGACCGTGGATCCCCAACGGTCTGATTTTTGACCGTTGGCGGTCGACCGTCCCGGTCGACCGGTTGCTGTCAGATTTTCTGACAGACTCCAACAGCTCTATTTTCTGACAGATTTTCTTTTGGGATTTGATCCCAACGGATCTCTGAAGGTGTTTTTGACCCCTATAAATAGGAGGTCACTTCAAGATGATAACACAACAATTAAGATCATTTTTACAAGAGATTTTCAAAAGATTTACAAGTTTTCAAAAGGCTTTCATTTAGAAAAGATTTTCTCTCCAAAAGCCCTAAATTTCTAGACACCCATTTGAAGTCTTTACCTCTACTTCTCTCTAGCTTTTGCACTACACAATCCCATAATTCTTCATCTACATATTGGTTCTAGGATTGTGCAAGTGAGCGATTTTTGATCAAGTGTGATCATCTTCTTATTGAGTGAAGTTGTAGAGGCATCGGCCTCAAGGCGAGCTAGTGTGCTCCGGGTGGTGTTGCGGCATCACGAGAGATAGGACAAGTGTGTCCTTGTATTGGTGGTCCAGTGGGATCTTCAATAGTAGAAATCCTTTAAGTGTGAAGGCGGGGACGTAGAGCGTGGCTCGAACCTCGGAAACATATCTGTGTGTTTGCGTTTGCTCAAATCTCTCTAAACTCAACTCCTTTATTTTCTTGCACTATAAATTGCTTCATTTATTGCAAGTCTTTTATTTGAGCTTTTGTGTTAGTTAAATTTTAAATTCCGCATTTGTGCCATTTACATATAGCCATCACCTATTCACCCCCCCTCTAGGTGATTTCAATTGGTATCAGAGCCTAACCCTAGTATTTGGTTTAACCACCTTAGGGAGATCCTTGTTATTTGCTATACTATTTGTTGCATTCTTCATATTTTGTGCATCTTACTATTCATCTATGGCTTCACTTGATTTTTCTAGCATCAAGTCCCCACCTAAATTTGATGGCTTGAACTTCCCTATTTGGAAGGTCAAGATGAACCTCTTCCTTAAGTCCCTAGGAGTTAGGGTAGCTAGGGCCATAACTAAAGAATTTGTAGAGCCTCTCACCGATGAGAGATCATGGTCCGAGGACACTACCAAGGACTATGAGGCTAATGCTAGGGCTCAATATGCTTTAACCCAAGCCCTTAATGAAGATGACCTCTCACGCATTATTAACTGTAAATCTGCATATGAAGTATGGAATGTTTTAATTGTGACTCATGAGGGAACGTCACAAGTCAAGAGATCCAAGATTGACTTGCTTCGTTCTCAATATGAGAATTTTTATATGCTTGAAAGTGAGAGTATTGATGACATGCTCACTCGTTTCACCAAGATCACTAATGCTTTATCTTCTCTAGGTGACACGGTCGACAATGACCAAAAGATTCGCAAGGTCATTAGAGCTCTTCCCAAAGCTTGGGAAGTCAAGGCAATAACTCTCAAAGAACTTAACGATCGGGAGGAGATGGACTTCTCCGGCTTCATCGGTAATCTCAAAACCCATGAGATGGAGATGAAGGTAAGAGAAGAAAGGGAGGCACCCAAGAAGAAAACAATCGCCTTCAAAGCCACTCCAACCACTATTGAAGAGGACGACTCATCGGAGGATTGCGATGAGGACTTTGCCATGCTTATCCGGAAGGTAGGCAAAATGTTTTACAGGAAAGGGAGGAAAAGCAACTTCCGAATAGGAAACCTCAAGGAAGGTTTGAAAAGAAGAGAGAAGAACCCGGTCCTTGCTTCCATTGCAAGAAGATCGGACATCTCATAGCGGATTGTCCCGCTCTCCAAGCAACCACCTCCAAGCATGCACAAAGAAGAAAAAGGCTATGGTAGCAATGTGGGATGACACGGAGTCGGAATCCGAAGAGGAGAACGACGCCGCTCATATGTGCTTCATGGCACAAGGTGAGGATGCTTCTAAGGTAACCCTTGATAACACTTTAGAAGATGATGATCTTACAATGGATGAACTTGCACATTTTTTCGAAGAACTACAACATAGATATGAGATCTCTCAATCTCATAATAAAAATTGAAAAAGGAAAATGATATTTTAAAGAATAAACTTGATACTTGTCTTAATGAGAAGAATGTTTTATCTATTGCTTTTGAAAAACTGAAAAATGACTTTGATAAATATAAATTGGCTAATAAAGGAAAAACTCCCATGGTTTCTTGTAATAAAAATGAATTTGTGGAAATTCAAAAACGTGTTGAAAATTTGGATAACACTTTAAAGAAGTGTGCTTTTGATCTTAATAAATTTGCATCTAGATTTCCTAAGGGAGTAACTCAAGGGAAACATACACACCATGCTCATGCACGGAAACATGCACACACACATAAACATGCATACATGTATGGTAGTGGTAGAATTTACATTTGCACGCATTGTGGCCGCAAAGGTCATTTAGAAAAATTTTGTTTTGCTAAGCATAATGTTCATAACAAACATGTTTGGGTTCGCCCCTGTACTAACCCTATAGGACCCAAGAAAATTTGGGTACCAAAAGACCCACCTATTTTAGTTGATACAGGTGGATCTACTTCCTCCAAGACATAGGGGGAAACGGTGCCCGGGTGGTGGATGCCACAAAGCCCAAAGATCACATCAAGCTTGCATCGCTATCATGGAGGCACCTATATTTTGGAGATTGCCTATGTTCGGTAACTTCTCCATTTAAAAGTTTAATTTTTTGTTTGATATATATACAAATGTATAGAAGTGTTAGCTTATTTTTGTGCTCTATAGACATATGCTAATGTAGAGTTACATTTCTATCTCAATTGTGTATATGCCATATTTTTTTGTTTGATATCCTTTGTGAATGTCCACATATCTAGTCTTCATGATATATCTATGTACTCATCGTATTTCAAAAACTAAAAATTAATTTTTGAAAAATTTTCATATTTAAAGCAAATACCTTAGAGATGGCAATTGCGTACCTCAACTCATTCAAGAGGAATCAAGAGGATGAAGTTCAGAACCCGTCACTGGGTATTCGGCTTCAACATCTCTAAAACTTTGTATTATATATGAGAAATTAAAATAAAATGTCTTATATGTAATTTTGGTTGATAAGTTGACTTAATGAAGATTAAAACATGTTGTTTGTATCATCCTGGTATTTAATTAATATTTTTTTAAAATTTTTTTTCTGGTTGTTTCTGCAGACTGTCTTTCAGGCAAAGACGGTCGACCGTAAATAGGAGCGGTCGACCGATTTCGCCTGAAATATATTGCCTTTATTTTTATCTGCTATCGGTCGACCGTCCTTAGACCCGGTCGACCGCTGCAAGTTTGCAGAACTCTCGGGATCCTTAGGTCGACCGACCGGCCGACCGTTCTGAGATTTCAGAGCTCTCGGGTTTTCTGGGTCGACCGACCGGTCGACCGTTCGTCGATTTCAGGCCTAAACTGCTATTTATTTTCACTTTTTCTCTCTCTCTCTCTCTCACTCCTTCAGCCGACGAACCCACTTCCTCTCCTTCACCAAAAAATTCTCTATCTCTCCAATCTCTCAATCAATTCAAAATCAATTTAAAACCCACCTCATACTCCATCTACAAGTGCTTGATCTTCAGTTTCAGGTCTTCTCATCCGCTGGATTCAAAGATTTTCAGGTTTTCTTGATCTAGGGTTTTGGATCTTCATCTCTCAGGTAAAAATCTAATTTTTCCCTCTAATCTTACTATCTAGCTTCTAGATCTTCCCTTATTTGTCATCATTTCTAGGTCTCTAGCTTTCTAGATCAAGCCTTAACCTAAAAATCATTTTTTTGAAAAATATGTCTACATCTAAAAGAACTAGGACTGAGAAAGGTAAATCAGTAGCTCGCACCTCTTCCCACACTCCAAAACCTAAAAGAACCTTTGTAAACGAGCTTGCTGGAAACCGTTATATCAATCTTTCCAAGAGAAACATAATTTCGGGGAGATTTGTAGTTATCCAAGACTTTGAACATCTAGATATCCCCCGCATTTTGCAAAACAATTCCTTAAACGAGTTCTTAACCATTAAAGAACAAGTTTATACTTCCCTCGTGCCTTATTTCTATGCTAGTTTCTCATTCGACGGAAACCGTATTTTCACTAGAGTCCTAGGCAGGGACATTGACATTAGTATTGGTCAGTTCGCTGATATCCTTCATCTTTCCCCTGGTGGAGCTGATATATATTCCCATGACCTTCATGAGTATGAGTTTCCGGAGGGTGAGTCTGCGCTCACCGCATCCACATTGATTCACGGGGATGAAAACCCCGGCTTGGTCAGGAACGAAGTTGTGAGCAGGTTCACTCTCACTTCCCAAGTCCTAGCCAAGATCATTTTCTATAACATTGTCCCTAAATCTGGTGAATACCATGCTAGGGGTCCTGTGCCCTTGATTATCTATTGTCTCTTGCGAGGAATTAAGATCAATATTCCCCGTATCATAGCTTCCCACATGGCATCCGACCAGATTCGCATGTCCGGTAGGGGTTTACCCTTTGGCATGATTATCACCCGTCTTCTCAAATCTCTAGGCTTCGATCTTTCCTCTGAGACTTCTGATGATCCACAAATAGACATTGACGGAGTTCTATTGAAGAGGATGGAAGCTCAGTTGCGTCGTCACGCTCCTGTACAACCTCCTGTTCCTCCTCCTATTTTTCCTGGATCTTCATCTGCACCTGGGTCTTCTTCGGCCCCAGGGATATCTTCTGCTCCTGGCCTTGTCTTACCTTCAGATCTTCAGGCCATGATTTCTTCTGAGGTTCGCTCTCAGATTCAGGAGCACCAGTCCTGGTTTGAGCAGCGAGAGGCAGCTCTTCGTACGGAGATGGAGGCCCGTTTCCGACAAGAGGACGCTTTCCGTGCGGAGATGAACTCTCAGATCCGTGGTATTCGTAACGATATGTCTTATTTTGCCGACTCCATGAGATTCATGGATACGCAATTTGAGGCTCTCTTTACGAAGTTCGACATGGTTCCTCCTGATCCCTCTTCTATTGCTCGTCCACTTCCCTCCACCGGCCCTCCATTTCCTACCAGAGCTCCTTCTTCTGTTTCCCCACCTCGTCCAAAGGTGGTCGGCGTTGATCCCGAGGAGGCCGCTTCTTCTTCTTCTTCAGAGGAAGACGATGATGGAGATAAGACCATGGCTGAAGGCGCTGCTGTGGAGAGCTCTTCAGAGGACGACGAGGATGACGACGACGATGAGGGCGACGATGCTGGTGGTGCCGAGTGATGAGAGTGACCTCCCCTTATTTGATGATGTCAAAAAGGGGGAGAGTTATTTGTTGAGAGAGACTCCATATTTTGTACTTATATTTTGTGTATATTTTTCTGTTGTTGGACATCTTTATCTTGTATTTATGTGTGTGTGGACATGTGTGTTTCATTTCTATTTTTATGACATGAGTCTTTTTATCTAGCATAGATATGTGTTATGGATGCATTGTGGTGTATTGTGGAGTATCACCCACCATTTCTTTTGAGATTTTTCTATGCCTGAGTATTTTTTTTTAGTATATGCATGTGTTGAGGGGGAGCTTCACTTGAAGTCTCCACCCAAAATATTTGTGATAACTAAATATGTTTTGTCATCATCAAAAAGGGGGAGATTGTTGGCCCAAAGGCCATTAGCCCTATATCTTGATGGATATTTTGATGATAACAAACCATATCTAGTTATGTATTTAACAATATTTGTTTAAAAGCATTTCAGGTTAAAACAGGTTGATTTGACGGCTCCACAATCAAGACTCACAAGTTTGGAGTTCGCCAAAAATTTGCATTCCCAAGCCAAACACAATAGAAAGCTTTGGGAACAAGACGATGAAGAAAAGACCAAGTCAAGATCAAGACTATGAAGAATACCAAGATTTGTATTTGTATTTTTCATTTTAGATATTTTGTCAAAACCTAAATGTTAGAAGTAGAGTTATGGGATTACCACCTACACACACATTTTAATTTGGTTCATGACTTCAAAAAGAATTTTAATTTCTATTTTTCAGTTTAGAGTTAACATGTTAAGTTTTTGGAAAATAGTTTAAGGTGTTGGAAAAACATTTATTTGGAAAAAGAAGTTTTATCAAAGAAGTTTGTTATAAAAATGTTTCAAATTTGTTAGAGTAGTGACATAGGCTCACACTCTAAGTTTTCCAAGATACAAAACTTCAAAACCAAGACCAAATCCAAAAACCCATGTTTTAGGTTTCTGGAAGTTCTGATTTTTCAGAACTGACAGAATCCGGTCGACTGTCCCGGTCGACCGGCGCGCACAATTTCTGTGCATGTGTATCAGTCGACCGTCTCGGTCGACCGAGCACTGTGCAGTGCTCTCGGGTTGTTTGGGTCGACCGGGGCGGTCGACCGTGGATCCCCAACGGTCTGATTTTTGACCGTTGGCGGTCGACCGTCCCGGTCGACCGGCTGCTGTCAGATTTTCTGACAGACTCCAACCGCTCTATTTTCTGACAGATTTTCTTTTGGGATTTGATCCCAACGGATCTCTGAAGGTGTTTTTGACCCCTATAAATAGGAGGTCACTTCAAGATGATAACACAACAATTAAGATCATTTTTACAAGAGATTTTCAAAAGATTTACAAGTTTTCAAAAGGCTTTCATTTAGAAAAGATTTTCTCTCCAAAAGCCCTAAATTTCTAGACACCCATTTGAAGTCTTTACCTCTACTTCTCTCTAGCTTTTGCACTACACAATCCCATAATTCTTCATCTACATATTGGTTCTAAGATTGTGCAAGTGAGCGATTTTGATCAAGTGTGATCATCTTCTTATTGAGTGAAGTTGTAGAGGCATCGGCCTCAAGGCGAGCTAGTGTGCTCCGGGTGGTGTTGCGGCATCACGAGAGATAGGACAAGTGTGTCCTTGTATTGGTGGTCCAGTGGGATCTTCAATAGTGAAAATCCTTCAAGTGTGAAGGCTGGGACGTAGAGCGTGGCTCGAACCTCGGAAACATATCTGCGTGTTTGCGTTTGCTCAAATCTCTCTAAACTCAACTCCTTTATTTTCTTGCACTATAAATTGCTTCATTTATTGCAAGTCTTTTATTTGAGCTAATTGTGTTAGTTAAATTTTAAATTCTGCATTTGTGCCATTTACATATAGCCATCACCTATTCACCCCCCCTCTAGGTGATTTCAACATATATCAAGCATGTAAATGTAAAGACAATATAAGCTATGCAAGATATAAAGGAGATAGAGAGAGAGAGAGATGGCAATAGCAAACACAAGGGTATGTTTCGAGGTTCGAGCACACTTGCTCTACATCCCCGCCTTCGACACACGAAGGATTTCCACTATGCAAGATCCCAATGGATCTCTCCTCGGTGCCGCAACACCACAAGCCCTCGGACTCTCTAGTCCCGTACACACCGCAAGCCCACCGGCTCGCCGAGGCCGCACCTCAAACACGAGTTCGCACCCGAACCCGAAAATACCAAGTCCTCACTAGGACCCAAACAATCACGAGCACACTTGCCCGTCTCCTCAAAGAACAAAGAAAAGATCTTTGGTGATTACAACACTTTGATCACCTAAAGCACTCTCACTACAACACACCTATAGGATGTATAATCAATGGATAGATCAAGTATGGTGTGAGAAAAACAAGGATGTGAAAGATGGAGGAAGACTCAAAGACTTTCTTTTAACACTCTTGATAAAACTTCCCTTTAGATAAGAAATATTTGCTCTTTATTTTGTGGAGAAACCCCTTTTAAAAGTCTGGTAAAAACTAGCTCTAAGAGACTCCAAAATCTTGTAGCAAAATAATGACAAGACCCCCAATTTATAGGCTGCCAGAAAACTAGCCGTTGGGATCTGTCAGAACTGCCGGTCGACCGGCCCGGTCGCCCGCCAACGGTCAAAAATCCGACCGTTGGAGCTACCGGTCGACCGACCCGGTCGACCCAGAAAAACAGAGAGCAATCTCTGAATTCCGGTCGACTGCCCCGGTCGCCCGGCACACTGCCAGATCAAACGTGCACGTCCGTGCACGTCGGTCGACCGACCCGGTCGACCGACTTCAGGGTTAGTCGACTTGTAAGCTAGTATAAGTCGACTAGCTGAAGCCAGAAACAATTTTTCTGGGATTAAAAAGTTTGTCTTTTTGGCTCATATAAAATCCCATAAAATACTAAAAAATCTACAAAAATAGTTTTACCAATATACTTTGATATACAAACATGCTTGCACAAAATCAAGGCATGTTATAAAAGATTGGACTATTTTTGTAACTTGAAAATATTTGGCCCATGATAAAAAACTGTTTTTCCAAAACAATATTTTTTTCAAAACATGTTTTTCTAAATCTTCATCAAATACAAAAACAAGATATACTTTTAAGACATAGTGTGTATGGATATGATCCACTACACAATCAAGATGAAATATCTATGTTTTTGTCATTAAGCTCTAAATATGGTTTTGGGTTAAACATATGTAAATGAAATACCAAAAACCAAAATGATATTTTTCCAAAATGAAAGTCTTTTCTAAACTGAAAATTCTTTTATGAAAAGACAACTAAACAAGAGTGTGTGTGTGATATCTACTTGAGCAATCCACCAACTATCTATCCTTTACATTTTTAAGTAAAACAAAAACTAAATCTTATACCTAGACACGAGTCTTCATCTTCTTGAAGTCTTCCCTTGAAGGCTTCTCATCTTCTTGACTTGGTCCAAGCTTGATCCAAAAGCTCCTTGGATCACACCGTGCTAGCTCCAAATCTTAACATTTTATCCTTTGTTTAGCTATGCACCTACTAAGATCTTGATAATGAATCTGTCACTAATTAAACACAAGATCATTAGTAAACATAACTTCATGAGTTGATCATCATCAAACTAGGGTGATAGACCTTTGGGCCAACAATCTCCCCCTTTTTGATGATGACAAAACTCATGAGGTTATATATGCATGGATTAAAGTAAAGCTTCATGGAAGCTCCCTCTTAACTCATGCATAGACATAAATAATAATATATGACAATGAAGCTCATAAATATGTATGCAAATGATGGAGATGAAACAAAATAAATCTTTTTCTCCTATTTGCAAAACAAAACATATATGCATAAATAACAAGGAAGACAAATACTACTCCCCCTTAAGCAATGAAAACATGCATATATACTCAAATACTTCTCCCCCTTTTTGTCAATCATCAACAAAGGGTTCAAAGTAAAATCAAATCAAACAAATTTTTCTCCCCCTTTTTGTCAAAATCAGAAAAAATCAAGAAGGGGTAATACAAATCAATCAATATGCGATATACATCCATGAAGAGGAAGACGCTAAGTTAGCTTCCCGACACATATGCATTACATGAAGAAGGGATGACAAGCCCTAACTCACATAACACATATTATGTAATGCATAAGAGGAGATGTGAAGCTCCCCCTACACACGTATATCATATAAAGAAGAGTTGTCAAGCTCCTCAATTTATAATATACTCAACATGAATCCATATGTAAGAGAGATGTTAAGCTCTCCTTGCATATAGGAAATACAAATCAAACATTTTGAATTTTTCTTTAAAATTTTGAACTTACTTAATAAAACACATTTTGAGATATCAAATCAACATTTTTTTTTTATTTTGATATCAAATTTGAAAACATATTGCATAAGCTTTAAGAATTACCAATTGAAAGTTGAATTAAGCTTAGCAACTAGATCACATATATGTATGAAAAGATAATACCAATAGAAATTGATATAATTTAAATTTGAAAGCATTCATACATACAATCAAAATACGAGTATATAAAAATCATATTGATACCAATTGAAAATATCTAATGATACCAATTGACGAGTAAGCTTATCATACACTCTACCATATGAAGAGATTGCACTAGTTAATATGAAAATATTTTAAAACTAGTACGAAATCCTTCAAGCAAGGAATAAAGCAAAAAGAAATGTCAATAAATCTCAATATACCTTTAAATCATCACACATTTTTTTTATTAAAAACAAAATTTATATTTCAAGTTATATGTATGTTTTGACAACACAATAAGTATACATACATATCTCTTAAACACAATTGAGTCCATATAAATAAATTTGCATTAAAGGCAAATGACTCAAGAGGTATACATGTATATCTTAAAGTTTGGCAAAATACACATATACATGAAATGAAAAACACATGATCATAAATCAAATCCAAAAAGTGGGAATATAAGTTTAAAAATGTATGTATCATCAAAACCAAACAATACAAGCACATTTCATGGGTTCAAATAAGCGTTCAAGCACAAATATAAATTGATTTATTTGTGGCCCACGACATGTACAAGTATAAATCCTAGTGTTGACAAAAACTAACATATAAACTAATATTCAAATCATGAAGCATCAAATTTTGAGAAAAATAGAATCATGTGTCAATCTCAAAAATTATTTGAAGAACAAATAACTAGTATAAATTGTTTTTGAAAAACTAGTTAAAAAATCCTTCGAATATATCAAGTCTTATGTTTTTCATAAACATAACTAAACACATAAAAATTTAAGCACTCATGGTCTATAAAGCTCAAAAATGATTTTAACAAAAGTGTGAGTGTTAAACGATCATGTAAATAGCATTTTATGAAAATAGTCAATGAAGCTCATAAGTCACATTTTTAACAAAAACACGAAAAATCATTTTTAATCAAAACACTAATCTTCATGGTATATGTATGATTAATCCAATCCTAACAATACACATACAAATCCCAAATCTAAAAAAGTCTATTAATGATGTTTGCATTAAGGCAAGAGACTCACGGGTATACATATATATTTATTAGATTTGATTTAAAAATACATATACATGAAGTAAAGCATAAAGTAGGTAAAACATGTATAAAAGAGAATCATCAAAACTAGTCTATACATATGCATATAGTGGATACAAATGAGCATGAAGTTCAAATATATATGAGTCAATTGTAGTTCACTATTCATATATGTATAAATGCAAGTTTGACACATTCTACATCTAAGCATGTAAATATCACATAAAGCACAAAAATCATATAACATGAACATGCTATGAATATTATGAATGAACAAGCATGATCAAAAAATAAAATGGGAGTTTAGAGATTGTTACCAACTCCAAAGCTCCAAATATGGTGGTTGTCCCACCAAAACTCCTTGATAGCGATGCATCCCAAAAGTATGTCCATCATGTCCAAAGTGCATCCACTACCAAGGCACCAAATCTCTCACGTCTTGAGAGATCCCTCACCTACATCAAAAACATGGGGTGGGGGTTTTGGTACCCATTTTTGCTTGGGTCCTTTGGGGTTAGATTTGTAAGGAACCCAAAATCTTTTATAATGAGCAAAATTTAGAGAATTAATATTATCATAACAAAACTTTGCTAAATGGCCTTTGCGGCCACAATGTGTACTTACGTACACCTTAGTATGCTTATGTGTAGGTGTGTGATCATGTTGTGCAACATAAGCAAATGCATGGTTATGATGTGCATGAATGTGTGGAGTTTGTTTCTTTGAAAACATAGACTCCAATCTAGTGTGGTTGAATGCACAAGAGTTCAAAGTTGAACTCAAACCATCCATTTTATTTTTCAAATCTTTAATCTCATTAGTGGTGGCATGAAAAGCATGATGAGATAAAGAATCATTTTTCTTTTTCTTTTGTGAAACAAAATCCTTTTCTTTTTCACAAATTTTTCTTTTCAAAGATTTATTCTCTTGAAAAATAACTTCTTTTTGTTTTTCCACCAAATCAACTTTCTTTTTTCAAAATAGTGTTTCCTTCACATAAATCATTCAATTTTGTAAGCAAGGAAACATTCTCATTTTTCAAATTTTTATTTTCTTTTTCTAAGCATGTCATTTTATTTTCTAATGAATCTTTTTCATTAAGCATGGCATCAAAATTCTTTTTCAAATTATTGTTGTCTTTTTCTAAACATGCAATGTTAGATTTAAAAGAGTCTTGTTCTACATGCATGCAAGCAATATTCTTTTTCAAATTTTTATTTTCTTTCTTAAGCATGTCATATTTTTCAAGAATTGTTTGACAAAATGAAGTGAGCTCATCATATGACATGTCCTCATCATCGGATTCGGTAGTTACCTCAAGGGGGTTATCCCCTTGGACCATGTAGCACACGTTGGAGGTGTTGCTTCCAACGTCCGAATCGCTCCCCGCATAGTATTGTTCATTTTCACCGAGGGAGATGAGGGTATTCCATACTACAAAAGCCGAATCAAAGTTAGAAACTCTAGATAAATAAACATCATCTAGGGTAGACTTTAAAGCATTAAGGACTTTTGAGTTAGCCTCAAAATTCTTACCATCTAAACAATATGCATTATTAGTAGTGGCAAGATAAACATGATAACCTAAGGCTTTGAGGTACAAAGACATCTTCACCTTCCATATATGGATGTTAACAATGTCAAACATGGGTGGTGACATGAAGTCCATGGTGTGTGTACAAAAATATGTGATTAGCCTAAAAATAAGGATCTTTTACTCTAGGTTGTTAGACCAAAATCAGAGTACCAAGCTCTGATACCAATTGTAAATCACCTAGAGGGGGGGTGAATAGGTGATGGCTAATCTAATGGTCACTTAATGCCAAATGATGCAAATGATGCGGAAGCTAAAAATAATTATGACCTAATTAAATCTTTTACACTAAACACCACGTATAACCAAGAGTGTTGCCGAATTCCCCGTGAAGGGCTCTGGACAAACTCCTCTAGATTCCCCTTGAATGGGTTGAGGTGCCGCGTTGGCTCTCTTGGTTGAATACAAGTGTTAGCAACAATCCCACGCAAGTATATATATCAATTATGCACACAACATATATCAAGCATGTAAATGTAAAGACAATATAAGCTATGCAAGATATAAAGGAGATAGAGAGAGAGAGAGAGAGAGATGGCAATCGCAAACACAAGGGTATGTTTCGAGATTCGAGCACACTTGCTCTACATCCCCGCCTTCGACACACGAAGGATTTCCACTATGCAAGATCCCAATGGATCTCTCCTCGGTGCCGCAACACCTACAAGCCCTCGGACTCTCTAGTCCCGTACACACCGCAAGCCCACCGGCTCGCCGAGGCCGCACCTCAAACACGAGTTCGCACCCGAACCCGAAAATACCAAGTCCTCACTAGGACCCAAACAATCACGAGCACACTTGCCCGTCTCCTCAAAGAACAAAGAAAAGATCTTTGGTGATCACAACACTTTGATCACCTAAAGCACTCTCACTACAACACACCTATAGGATGTATAATCAATGGATAGCTCAAGTGTGGTGTGAGAAAAGCAAGGATGTGAAAGATGGAGGAAGACTCAAAGACTTTCTTTTAACACTCTTGATAAAACTTCCCTTTAGATAGGAAATATTTGCTCTCTATTTTGTGGAGAAAACCCTTTTAAAAGTCTGGTAAAAACTGGCTCTAAGAGACTCCAAAATCTTGTAGCAAAACAATGACAAGACCCCCAATTTATAGGCTGCCAGAAAACTAGCCGTTGGGATCTGTCAGAACTGCCGGTCGACCGGCCCGGTCGACCGCCAACGGTCAAAAATCCGACCGTTGGAGCTACCGGTCGACCGACCCGGTCGACCCAGAAAAACAGAGAGCAATCTCTGAATTCCGGTCGACCGCCCCGGTCGCCCGGCACACTGCCAGATCAAACGTGCACGTCCGTGCACGTCGGTCGACCGACCCGGTCGACCGACTTCTGGGTTAGTCGACTTATAAGCTAGTATAAGTCGACTAGCTGAAGCCAGAAATAATTTTTCTGGGATTAAAAAGTTTGTCTTTTTGGCTCATATAAAATCCCATAAAATACTAAAAAATCTACAAAAATAGTTTTACCAATATACTTTGATATACAAACATGCTTGCACAAAATCAAGGCATGTTATAAAAGATTGGACTATTTTTGTAACTTGGAAATATTTGGCCCATGATAAAAACTGTTTTTCCAAAACAATATTTTTTTCAAAACATGTTTTTCCAAATCTTCATCAAATACAAAAACAAGATATACTTTTAAGACATAGTGTGTATAGATATGATCCACTACACAATCAAGATGAAATATCTATGTTTTTGTCATTAAGCTCTAAATATGGTTTTGGGTTAAACATTTGTAAATGAAATACAAAAAACCAAAATGATATTTTTCCAAAATGAAAGTCTTTTCTAAACTGAAAATTCTTTATGAAAAGACAACTAAACAAGAGTGTGTGTGTGTGTGATATCTACTTGAGCAATCCACCAACTATTTATCCTTTACATTTTTAAGTAAAACAAAAACTAAATCTTATACCTAGACACAAGTCTTCATCTTCTTGAAGTCTTCCCTTGAAGGCTTCTCATCTTCTTGACTTGGTCCAAGCTTGATCCAAAAGCTCCTTGGATCACACCGTGCTAGCTCCAAATCTTGACATTTTATCCTTTGTTGAGCTATGCACCTACTAAGATCTTGATAATGAATCTGTCACTAATTAAACACAAGATCATTAGTAAACATAACTTCATGAGTTGATCATCATCAAAACTAGGGTGATAGACCTTTGGGCCAACAATATTCACTCAAAGCAGAAAATCAGCCAAGGGTGCTTCCTAGTCTATATGCAATGCTAACGTACCTTATCTCCGGCACTGTTCAACAAAAATTAAAAAAGTTAAGTAGACACGTGCCTATATGCAAGAGTCTAAAAAAAAATTTATTTATCAACAAATAAGTAACTGTTAATTAGTTAGCAGTATGCAGGGTGATCATAGAAAATATTTAACAGAGCAAAAAAATCAAATTTGCAAATTGCAGCAACCTGCAGAAAACTGAATCAGTAGTGAACTACCCAGGCCGCGGAAACGCGGCTATTGCCGCGGAAACGCGGCACTGTAGTAGGCCCTGTTGCTCTGCCTTCGAGGGCAGAGGCACAGAGTTGCTATATGTCCTTGCTGCTGTTAGATTTCCTGTTCTCCAAACCTGCAAACAGAAAGAATAAAAGAATTAGTTAATTTTTTTTTTAGAGAATACTTACCGTCCCTCCCCGGCAACAGCGCCAAAATTTTGATTGAGATTTTCCTGCACACAAATATAATATATCAGATTTAGAACAAGATGGGCAAGGTGCTCAATTCTAATCCGCGATAGCAATGGCTATGCGGGTCGTGATCCTCAGGGAGGGACTAGCGATGGAAGCGTTTAAGTAAGTTCTCTAAAAATTTCTTTTTTTTTAGTTATTAAAAGGAAAAGTTAGGTTAAAAGAAAGCGGTAGGTTAAGAAGATGGAGACATAGAAGCGGTATGTACAATGAGTCGGGAAAGAAAGAGTTGGTAGATGAGGTATTGGTGACTTAATCTACAGAAATAAAAGAAAAGAAAGAAACAATTACCTTAATTTGGTTGAGAAAATACGTGAAAGCCTTACATGTTCTACCTTGCTTAGGAGGCGTTCAACGCATAAACCATAGGATAGAGCTCAGTCTCCTATTCGCATTATATCATCAAGCTGGGCAAGAATGAAGTGATACGGACCTTGAGGAGGAGAACATCTCCATGAAGTATCGTTGGCACTCGCTAAGACTCGTTATACTTTCGCTTCGGAAATCACTAGCATGCTCATCAACAACCACATAGATAAAATAGAAAAGGAAAAGAAAATGAAAAGAAAAGTAAAACAATGAACATAAGAAAAATATTACCTTTATTGCTTTAATCAATGGCAGAAAAGAGGAGGGTACATCGGTGTCACGCTCAACATAGGCCTCTCTCTCTCTTAAATAAAATAGAAATTACAAAAGAAAAATAGAAACCTAACTACAAACTAGAAGAAAGCCTAAAAACCCTAACTTTTGGCCCTGTACTGCGCTGGACGATGTTCTCGGTTGCACTGCAGGGGTATTTATAGGTGCAGAAGGAAGTAGAGTCCCAGAACGACTCCTCCACGAAAGCGGTTCCCTGTACTCATCCAGATTACCGCGGAAACGCGGCTTGGGCCGCGTTTCCGCGGCCAAGTTAAGTCGGCTGGCCACGCGCTTTGGCGCGTGGCCTCCCCTGGTCCGTCCATCTGGGCGTTTCCTTCTGGAAGCTGCATCCTGACTCTTTATTTGTGGATTTCGGGATAACTTGGGAAGCAAGTTACCCTAAATCCAAATCTTTTATCAACGAATTTGTTATCCTTCTTTGGCTTTTATCCTCATCCTGCAAGTATTTAGGGTTGAATAGAAGTCTATCCTTCCCTCTTCTTTTTGTATTTGTAACTTTTGCCCTTAGTAATTGCAATTTTGACATTTGATAATTGCAACTTTTACATTGGGCTTTAAATATGGGCTTTTGGGCTTCTTTTGAGGCTTTATTCCTTTATTTTTATTTCTCAAGGCCTGCCCACAATAAATAATAAAATATTAGTAAATGTGCAGAATTATAGGAATAAATATGAAAATGTGTTGGTAAATGTAATGATAAAACTGCACTTTTCACTACCAATCACACCCCCACACTTATCATTTTGCAAGTCCTCGAGTAAAAATCAAAAAGAAAAAGAAAAACTAAACTAGCTAACTCACTTTCATAGGAATCACGATTGCACTTAGCACATGCAACAAGCCGTTAAACCCCTAGGTTACCCTAGAGGACGAGTGTTGTCTCGTGAGAGTTTTCAGCGGATTACACCCACAAAATCCATAAAAAGGAAAATATTTGAAATACGTTTGAAGAGACTAAGTAATCTATAAGTTTTTAGGATCCTCATTTTTATTCATTCTTAAACTTAGTCTTTTATAAAGTAAATTGTTATCCATTTTAGGTAAGGATCAAAATTAAATTTTTGTATAGTCTTTTTCGTTACCAAAAGTCATATGCACCCTTATGAATCTTTACTAGGAATTCCTTAACTTGGACTCTCATGCCTCTTTATTATTATTTTTATATATATATTTTTTAAATATGTATAACTCAACTAATTTTCTTTCGTGTAAGCATGAAGGCTTCTTGAGGCCCTCATACCTAACTAATTGACTATTAGATGTGTCAATACATATATAAATAATTTTTCTTAGTTTTCTTAGGCTTTCTAATCCACCCATGTAGTGAACTTAAAGTCGGTGGCTCCCGAACCGGTCAGTTTTAGGGCACTGGGTGAGAAAACACCCCACGAACTTAAGGATTCGAGTGAACTAGGCCACAAAACTAAGGACTTTATTTCATAAAATCACCTTTAGGCGTGAATACTGATGCTTCTTGAGGCACATGTATCCAGCTTAATTGGTGATTTTTTTATTTTTTTTTTTTTTAAATTTTTTATGAGGCACAAGGATCTTTGTCTTAGAATCCTAGATATGCATTAGGTATGCACATTTCATTAAGGTAAAAATTAAGACTAACTACTTATTCAATTTCTCCTCCTATACCTAATAATTCAACAATTTATTTATTTTGACAAAGTTTTTAGAAATCCTAATCATGATTTTCCTAATTCTTAAGACCAACTTAGATTTCTTTCAAAAGATAAGTCAAAATATTGTCCTTTTTATAAATTTTTTTTAGCAAATTTTTTTATTTTAGTTTCTACCTATGTTAGTATGTTAGTAAAGCCTACCCCCACACTTATCTCATGCATTGTCCTCAATGTATGAATGAATGCATATATGAATGAAAAAGAAGAAGGGAAGGCAGAAGTTACCTCAAGGTGGTGGTTCCGGTGGTGGTCTAATTGGTCCACGAAATGTGGCCCAATCTACTTTTCGTGGAATTCGGAGGAACCCACTGATTGGTCACTAATGTTGCATATTTAATGTCACATTTCCATACATATGTTAGAATAAAAGCCTGCATTGTCCTAATTATTTGTTTAATTTATTTGCAGGCCCAATCCCTAAGGAGATGAAGAGAAATGAGCCCAAAAGCCCACCAGAATTTTGAATTAAATCAGAATAAATTCGTACACACAAAATCAGGGCAAAATCAAGAGGTTGAAACCGGTTGAGAAGAATCCTCTCAGGATCGATCGGTTTAAAGCCAAGAATCCAAGGCCATTTCTTCAAAATCTCGGAGCCAAACTGCAAAACCAACTCCAGATAAAGTCTGAGGGAGAAACCAGGGAGACCCACCAACAGGGTGTGGCCACCTGGCCACACCCTTGCCGTAGAAACGCGGCTTTTGCCGCGTTTCTGCGGCAATCTTGGGGAGTTAGGGGGAGCGTTTGCTCCCCCGACCTCCCGGGATCTTGGTGGTTGGGTATTTGCCTATAAAAGGCCATTATCTGCGCTGAAAAAAGGACGTCAAAGCATATTAGGATTTAGCTTAGTTTTCATTTCTTAGTTTAGGTTTTTAGGTTTTTCTTTTTTATGTAACTTGTATGTAGGCTTAGGTTAGAAGATGATTCATGTAAGTAAGAGAGAGAGGCTGATGTTGAGAGTGACACCGATGTACTCCTCCTCCTTTCTTTTATTGTCTCAGCAAGTAATAAAGGTAAAGGCTTTGTTTGTTTTCTATTCTGCTTTACTTTACATTTGTTTTGCTTTTCGTTTTCCTCTTCTACTTCACCTTGGTTTTATGTGTTGAGTCTACAAGTGAACTCCAAAGCAAGTACACCGATGCTACGTGAGAGCCAGCGATAGTTCATGAAAGACGTTCTCCTCTTCCAAGCTCGCATCACTTCGTTCTTCTTATGCTTGACGATATAATGTGCACGGGGACCGAGCTCGAGTTTATGATCTATACGTTGAACGCCTCCGAAGCAAAAAGGTAGAACTTGCAAAAAGGTTTCCAAGTAAGTCATCACCAAACTAGGTAAGTAATTCTTAACTTTCTTTCTTTTCTTTTATCGCTATAGTATAGATCACCAACACGATTTCTTTCACCACTTCTTCCCAATCGTTTTCACTCTTTCTTTTCCACTTCATTGTACATTGTCGCTTTCTTTTGCTTTCTGATTTTCCCACCTTCTTCCTCTTTCATATTCTTCTAACTTTAACTATAACTTTCTTTTTTCATTTTTATAACTTTAAAACAGAGAAGAATCTTCGCTTATTTTCATAAGATTTCAATAAAACTGTAAACGCTTCCATCGCAAACCCTCCTTGTGGATCACGACCCGCATAGCCACTTGCTATAGCTGAAGAATTGAGCACTTGCACATATTCTTTCTTAAGTTCTATAATCTCGTATTTTTTGTGCAGGTTTAGCCTCAATCAAATTTTGGCACCGTTGCCGGGGAGGGTAAAACGGTTTTTATTGAAATCTGAATTTTTATTGCAAATTTTTGAGAACTAAATGAATTTTCTTCTCTGTTGCAGGTTACAGGTGAAGAAATAAGAAAATTTGCATTGCAGTGGCATATAAGTGGCTCTGGGCTTCTGCTCTTGAAAGCAGAAACCAGAAGTCCTCTGAATTGCCGCAATTCCACGGCAAAAGCCGCAGATTTACGGCAAGGAGGAGTTAACTACTGACCAGATTTCTGCAGGGTTGCTTACTCTGCAAAATACATCTGCTGCAATACTTAAATTCTTGTATGCTTCACCTTATATCTGCTAATAATCAACAGTAAAAATTTTTTTTTTGCAAAGTTAAAAATTGATTAGACATTTGCATTTTAGGCACGTGTCTTTTTAATTCCTTTATTTTTTACTGTTGAAGAGTGCTGGAGCAAGGTATGTTTGCATTGCATCTAGAATAGGACTATCTCTTGGTTGATTTATATCGCTTAGAGTGCATCTTATTTATCTTGTACACTTGCACAAAAACTGATCTTAAGGGCACAACCCAATAATAAGATAAGGTGGGGATTTAATCACCCTTCCTTAGCCCAAAAATCAGAATCCAAGCACTCACTAACCCAAGCCTAACTTAAAATGAGTAGACGTTGGCCCTAGGGACATCTCGGACTCAATTAGGAGATTATCCTAAGGGGGAAAGGTGTTGGAACTTGACTCTTGCCAAATCAGTGTCTAGGAAAGGGATTAAGGGCCGAAAGCCCGAAGGTTGGTGGTTATTTAATTAAGGAACGTCTTTTGACGGAAAACCTCCCACCAACCTTGCCCTGACCTTGCTGATTAGCTTGTGGTCAAAGTCTACATTAAACCTCCTATGGACAGTCTAACCAGTTAGGAGTCGTCTAGGTCTAGGTCTACCCTAACTTAGGTTAGAATTTTTTCTTTCTTGTTTGTTTATTTGTGTGTTTTTCTTTCTTTTTGTTTGTATTCCATTGTGTGATATGGCTTATAATAATAATTTTTCCAACTTTAATAATAATCCATATTATACATCAAACTCATTTTCGGATATTACCAACCCGGCATATCATAACTTTGACCAACCTAGTGTGCCGGATTGGTCTTATCCGAATCAATATGACCCATACCCCCCATCTAATAACTATAATTTTCATAATGATTTCAACTCTTCACCGAGTCAGTGGGGATTCACCTCCCCGAGCATAATTTCCAACCACCTTGCCCTCCTTCTCCACCCAGTCCACATTATGTTCAAGATTCATACTCAGTTCCACCCGTCCAAAATAGGAAACCATCAATTTTGGAACGGAGTATGCGTGAGTCCAAACACAAATCCCAAAATCTGATGGACTCACAATTTCAATACCACTTCCAAGACAATTCTTCATCTTTTCATCAAAATAATGAACCTATCAACTATGAAAAGATGCTTGAAGCCATGACTCAGGCTCAAAACACTCGTAATCGTGACATAGATATGATGGTCGAATCTCTACGTTCCCACCGTCCTGATGTCACTAACTATTCTGTTAGAGCCAAAGAGTCATGTAGTTTTGGAAATCAAGATTCCATTTCAGCACAACCATTTGAACTTACCCAAACTCCAAATGATATTGATAGTTTGGCTAGTTTTCCTTTTCCTGAAATAGAACTTGAAAATGATTATGATCCTGAACCCCAACTTAGTGATTCAATTCTATTTCCTGATTCGATTATGACTCCGGTTTCTTCACCTGACTTCAATCTTTTCCCGGAGTCAACATTGGATCCTGTACCAATTCATAAAGAAATTGAATCACCCATCTTTGAGGATCATGTTGAACTTGACCAACTTTACAATTTTGAAAATCCCATGGATAAATTGGCAAGTTCTCCATTTTTTTGATATTGAACTCAATGAGATATGTGACCTAGATTCTCACATATGTGATCCAGTTCAACTTTCTGAATCAATATTGACTCCTATTTTATTACCAAACTTGAATAATATTCTAGAGTCAGTTCTGATTCCCCCACCTATCATTCCTGAACTGGAATCACCCAAATTAGGTCACATTCCATTGTTAGAAAATACATGTGGACTGGAGTTTCAACTTCTTGACTTGGACCCAATTTCTGAACCTATTTCGACTCCTGAACCTTTACTTGACTTAAGTCACCTTCCTGAGTCGGTATTAGTTCCTGTCCTTCCTAAGTCCAAGTCAACTGTTCTATCATTTCATACTCCATTCAGGGACGAGGTGGTTGACAAATTTGACTCCGAAATTAGTTATGGAATATGGAAATTAGATGGGGTCAAGTATTTAATAAAAATCCTTCATGGATTTATCTTTTTAATGGGTTATATTAAAGATATTTTTGGTGGGTTCCTCTGAGACCCAAGAAAAGTTGATTGGGCTGCGTTTCGTGGACCAATCAGACCACCACCGGAACCACTACCTTAAGGTAACCTTTTCCTTCCCTTTCGTCTTTTTCATGCATCTATGCATTAATTCATACATTGAGGACAATGCATGAGATAGGTGTGGGGGAGGGTCTAACATAACTTTTCTTTTTGTTTAAAAAAAAATTGACATTTTTCTTTACTTTTAAAAAACTTTTTGAAAAATAGAAACAATATTTTGACTTATTTTTGTAAGAAATTAAGTTAATTTTAAGGAATAAGAAAATCCAAATTAGGATTTCTTATACTTGGTCAAACTAAGATTATTTGTTTGATTTTTAGAGTTAGGAAGATAATTTGTCAAAGTAATTTGGTCTTGATCTTTACCTTGATGAAATATGCACACTTCATACACTTACACACTTAGGGTTCAAAAACAAAGATTCTTATGCCTTATAAAAATATATATATATAAACAAATCTAATTATTGATTAGCTAGGTGCTTTGGCCTAAGAACGCCTTAGTATTTATGCAAAAGATAATTAGATGAGTTTGGGGAAAAAAAAAAACAAGTCTAATTATTGATTAGCTAGGTGCTTTGGCCTAAGCAAGCCTTGGTATTTATGCGAAAGATGATTAGATAAGTTTGAAAAGAAAAATCCTCTGATTAAGCTGGGTATTTGTGCCTAATAAAGCATAAGTATTCACGCCTAAAAGAGGTTCATATAATAAAATCCTTAGTTTTGTGGCCTTGTTTGCTCGAGTCCTTAAGTCCTACGGGTGTCTTCTCACCTGGTGCCCTAAGACCGTCTGGTTTGGGAGTCATCGATTAAAGGCTCGTTACATGGGCAGATTAGAAAGCCTAATAAAACTAAGGAATAATACCACCAAAAAAAAGTATATATATAAAAATAAATAAGGCATAAGAGTTAGAGTTAATGAACCCTTAGTCAAAATTTTCACAGTCACAAGTGCATATGACTTAGGATAAAGTAATAGACTAGATGAGAAGTACAATTTGACTCCTTACTTTGATTGATAACAAATTTTTGAATAGAGACTAAGTTTAGGAATGAAAATTTTGGTTTTCCTATAACTTATAGATTGCTTTGATCTTACAATCATATTTCAAATATTTTTCTCTTTCAAAATGCTTTTCGAAAATACTAACTCTTTATTTTTCTTTCTTTATGGATTTTGTGGGTGCAATCCGCTGAAAACCCTCACGAGACAAAACTCATCCTCTAGGGGGAACCTAGAGGTTTAACGGCTTGTTGCACATGCTCAGTGCAATCGCGCGACCTGCGAAAGTGGTCTAATAATCTCTAGTATAGTTTAGTTGTTTTGCTCGAGGACGAGCAAAAGATAGGTATGGGGGTGTGATTGGTCACTAATGTTGCATATTTAATGTCACATTTCTATACTTATGTTAGAATAAAAGCCTGCATTGTCCTAATTATTAGTTTAATTTATTTGCAGGCCCAATCCCTAAGGAGATGAAGAGAAATGAGCCCAAAAGCCCACCAGAATTTTGAATTAAATCAGAATAAATTCGTACACACAAAATCAGGGCAAATCAAGAGGTTGAAACCGGTTGAGAAGAATCCTCTCAGGATCGATCGGTTAAAGCCAAGAATCCAAGGCCATTTCTTCAAAATCTCGGAGCCAAACTGCAAAACCAATCCAGATAAAGTCTGAGGGAGAAACCAGGGAAACCCACCAACAGGGTGTGGCCACCTGGCCACACCCTTGCCGCAGAAACGCGGCTTTTGCCGCGTTTCTGCGGCAATCTTGGGGAGTTAGGGGAGCGTTTGCTCCCCCGACCTCCCCGGGATCTTGGTGGTTGGGTATTTGCCTATAAAAGGCCATTATCTGCGCTGAAAAAAGGACGTCAAAGCATATTAGGATTTAGCTTAGTTTTCATTTCTTAGTTTAGGTTTTTAGGTTTTTCTTTTTTATGTAACTTGTATGTAGGCTTAGGTTAGAAGATGATTCATGTAAGTAAGAGAGAGAGGCTGATGTTGAGAGTGACACCGATGTACTCCTCCTCCTTTCTTTCATTGTCTCAGCAAGTAATAAAGGTAAAGGCTTTGTTTGTTTTCTATTCTGCTTTACTTTACATTTGTTTTGCTTTTCGTTTTCCTCTTCTACTTCACCTTGGTTTTATGTGTTGAGTCTACAAGTGAACTCCAAAGCAAGTACACCGATGCTACGTGAGAGCCAGCGATAGTTCATGAAAGACGTTCTCCTCTTCCAAGCTCGCATCACTTCGTTCTTCTTATGCTTGACGATATAATGTGCACGGGGACCGAGCTCGAGTTTATGATCTATACGTTGAACGCCTCCGAAGTAAAAAGGTAGAACTTGCAAAAAGGTTTCCAAGTAAGTCATCACCAAACTAGGTAAGTAATTCTTAACTTTCTTTCTTTTCTTTTATCGCTATAGTATAGATCGCCAACACGATTTCTTTCACCACTTCTTCCCAATCGTTTTCACTCTTTCTTTTCCACTTCATTGTACATTGTCGCTTTCTTTTGCTTTCTGATTTTCCCACCTTCTTCCTCTTTCATATTCTTCTAACTTTAACTATAACTTTCTTTTTTCATTTTTATAACTTTAAAACAGAGAAGAATCTTCGCTTATTTTCATAAGATTTCAATAAAACTGTAAACGCTTCCATCGCAAACCCTCCTTGTGGATCACGACCCGCATAGCCACTTGCTATAGCGGAAGAATTGAGCACTTGCACATATTCTTTCTTAAGTTCTATAATCTCGTATTTTTTGTGCAGGTTTAGCCTCAATAACCCACCAGAAAATTTTCTTGTATAACCCACTAAAATGATGTCTGTATGAACATTTTTTAAAAATTCTACCCCATCAAATTTCCAAATTTCATAATTATTTTCAGAGTCAATTGTATCCACCGCCTTGTCCCAAAATGGAGTGTGAAAAGATGGAATAATTGACTTGGACGTCATAAGTACGGGAACGAATACCGACTCAGGAAAGAAACTTAAATCAAGTAAGGGTTCAGGAGTCGGGCTAGGTTCAGGAAGTGGGTCCAAATCAATAAGTTGAAGCTCAAGTCCATAATCATCTTCCCACAATGGAATGTGACTCAATATTGGTGATCAAGTTTAGGAATGATAGGTGTGGGAATCAAAACTGACTCTAAAAGATTGCCTAAGTTGGGTAACAAAACAGGAGTCAATAATGATTCGGAAATTTGAACTTGATCACAGATTTGAGGATCTAGGTCACATATCTCATTGAGTTCAATATCATAAAAATGAGAACTTGCCAATTTATCCATGGGACTTTCAAAATTATAAAATTGGTCAAGTTCAATATGATCATAAAAAATGGGTGATTCAATTTCATGATGAATTGGCATAGGATCCAATGTTGACTCGGGAAAAGTAAAATCAGGTGGAGACACCGGAGTCATTATTGAATCAGGAAGTAAAATTGAATCACCAAGTGGGAGATCAGGATCATATTCATGATCAAGTTCTATTTCAGTAAGGGAATAACTTGCCAAACTATCAATTGGAGTTTCGGCAAGCTCAAATGATGGTACTGAATTAGAATCTTGTTGTCTAAAGCAACGTGACTCTTCGGCTCTAAGAGAGTGGTCAGCGAAGGCAGAATCGGCCGAACGGTGAGAACGTAAAGATTGAACCATCATATCTATTCATGATCACGAGCTAATCTAGCCTGAGTCATGGATTTAAGCATCTTTTCTTAGTCAATTGGTACATCATTTTGTGATTGGACTTGAAAAGAGAAAGTATTGTTGGGACAATCGTGATGAAGTTGTGAGTCAGTGGACTCACGCATCATCATGTCTAAGATTGATGGTGATTGTTGCTTGGACTCCTGCATACTCATCATTTCTTGGAGAGATGGTTTTCTATTCTGAATGGGTGGATCTGAGTATGACTCTTGGGAATATTATGGACAAGGTGGATATGGAGGACAATTTGGTTAAAAATTGGACTCGGGGGAAGCGAAACCCCATGAACTCTGTGAAGAGTCGAAAGTGGTATGAAAATTATGGTCATAAGATGGGGGGTATGGGTTATATTCATTCGGATAAGACCATTCCGGCACATTAGGTTGGTCAAAATTATGATTTGCCGGGTTGGTAATATCTGAAAAAGAAGTTGGTGTGTAATATGGATCCTCATTAAAATTGAAAAAATTGTTGTTATAGGCCATATCACACAATCACAAACACAGAAAAAGAAAACAAACAAAGAAAGAAAAAAAATTTTAACCTAAGTTAGGGTAGACCTATGACCTAGACGACTCCTAACTGGTTAGACTGTCCACGGGAGATAGGGTGTAGACTTTGACCACAAGTTAATCAGCCAGGTCAGGGCAAGAGTGGTGGGAGGTTTTCCGTCAAAGACGTTCCTTAATTAAATAACCACCAATCTCGGGCTTTCGGCCCTCAATCCCCTTCCTAGACACTGATTTGGCAGGAGTCAAATTCCAACACTGTTCCCCCTTAGGATAATCTCCTAATTGAGTCCGAGATGTCCCTAGGGCCAACGTCTAGTCAATTTTTATTTAGGGTTAGGGTTGTGAGTGCAACGGAGATGATTTGTGGGCTAAGGAAGGGTGATGAAATCCCCACCTTATGCTATTTATGGGTTATGCCCTTAAATTTTTTTGTGTACGTGTAAAGCAGTAGACAAATATTCACTCAAAGCAGAAAATCAGCCAAGGGTGCTTCCTAGTCTATATGCAATGCGAACGTACCTTGTCTCCAGCACTCTTCAACAAAAATTAAAAAAGTTAAATAGACACGTGCCTATATGCAAGAGTCTAAAAAAAAAATTTTATTTATCAACAAATAAGTTACTGTTAATTAGTTAGCAGTATGCAGGGTGATCATAGAAAATATTTAACAGAGCAGAAAAATCAAATTTGCAAATTGCAATAACCTGCAGAAAACTGAATCAGTAGTGAACTACCTAGGCCGCGGAAACGCGGCTATTGCCGCGGAAACGCGGCACTGTAGTAGGCCCTGTTGCTCTGCCTTCAAGGGCAGAGGCACAGAGTTGCTATATGTCCTGCTGTTGTTAGGTTTCCTGTTCTCCAAACCTGCAAACAGAAAGAATAAAAGAATTAGTTAATTTTTTTTTTTAGAGAATACTTACCGTCCCTCCCCGGCAACGGCGCCAAAATTTTGATTGAGATTTCCTACACACAAAATATAATATATCAGATTTAGAACAAGATGGGCAAGGTGCTCAATTCTAATCCGCGGTAGCAATGGCTATGCGGGTCGTGATCCTCAGGGAGGGACTAGTGATGGAAGCGTTTAAGTAAGTTCTCTAAAAATTTCTTTTTTTTTAGTTATTAAAAGGAAAATTTAGGTTAGAAAGAAAGCGGTAGGTTAAGAAGATGGAGAAATAGAAGCGGTATGTACAATGAGTCGGGAAAGAAAGAGTTGGTAGATGAGGTATTGGTGACTTAATCTACAGAAATAAAAGAAAAGAAAGAAACAATTACCTTAATTTGGTTGAGAAAATACGTGAAAACCTTACATGTTCTACCTTGCTTAGGAGGCGTTCAATGCATAAACCATAGGATAGAGCTCAGTCCCCTATTCGCATTATAACATCAAGCTGGGCAAGAATGAAGTGATACGGACCTTGAGGAGGAGAACATCTCCATGAAGTATCGTTGGCACTCTCTAAGACTCGTTATACTTTCGCTTCGGAAATCACTTGCATGCTCATCAACAACCACATAGATAAAATAGAAAAGGAAAAGAAAATGAAAAGAAAAGTAAAACAATGAACATAAGAAAAATATTACCTTTATGCTTTAATCAATGGCAGAAAAGAGGAGGGTACATCGGTGTCACGCTCAACATAGGCCTCTCTCTCTCTCTCTCTTAAATAAAATAGAAATTACAAAAGAAAAATAGAAACCTAACTACAAATTAGAAGAAAGCCTAAAAACCCTAACTTTTGGCCCTGTACTGCGCTGGACGACGTTCTCGGTTGCACTGCAGGGATATTTATAGGTGCAGAAGGAAGTAGAGTCCCAGAACGACTCCTCCACGAAAGCGGTTCCCTGGACTCATCCAGATTGCCGCGAAAACGCGGCCCTCCGCGGCCAAGTTAAGTCGGCTGGCCACGCGCTTTGGCGCGTGGCCTCCCCTGGTCCGTCCATCTGGGCGTTTCCTTCTGGAAGCTGCATCCTGACTCTTTATTTGTGGATTTCGGGATAACTTGGGAAGCAAGTTACCCTAAATCCAAATCTTTTATCAACGAATTTGTTATCCTTCTTTGGCTTTTATCCTCATCCTGCAAGTATTTAGGGTTGAATAGAAGTCTATCCTTCCCTCTTCTTTTTGTATTTGCAACTTTTGCCCTTAGTAATTGCAATTTTGACATTTGATAATTGCAACTTTTACATTGGGCTTTAAATATGGGCTTTTGGGCTTCTTTTGAGGCTTTATTCCTTTATTTTTATTTCTCAAGGCCTGCACACAATAAATAATAAAATATTAGTAAATGTGCAGAATTATAGGAATAAATATAAAAATGTGTTGGTAAATGTAATGATAAAACTGCACTTTTCACTACCAATCAGATATTCTCCCACTTTCATTCGCGAAGAGGGAGTGGTTGTAGCAGCCCAGCTTTCTGTCTTGACTTGTTGGCATACAAGGCAACAGGCGACGAATTGAGCTATCTCTCTCTTCATCCCGTGCCTCCAAAAGTATTGCTTGAGGTCTCTATACATTTTAGTACCCTCACGGTGTACCGAATAAGGGAAACTATAAGTTTTAGAGAGCAACTCCCTATGAACTTTCCTAGATGGTACACAGAGTCTGCTTCTGAACCGAAGCGAACCATCAGCATGGATGACTATATCCTGCCTTAGTCCGGCTTCCACTTCTTCTCTGATCTTCTGTAACTTAGGGTCTTCCTTCTGAACCTCCATGATCTTCTCGATCAGAGATGATTGAGTCACTAAGGTCATGAGTCTTCGAATATCTCTAGGTAGAATGATCTCCAAGTCTGGCCTAATAATCTCCTCTGGCATCTCCTTCTGCTGAGTCATCATCATGAAAGAGAGCTTCCTACTAAGAGCATCAGGAACTACATTTACCTTCCCGGGATGGTATTGCAGATCTAGATCATAATCTGCCATGAGCTCTGGCCATCTCCTCTGGCGTATGTTGAGCTCCTTCCAGGTAAAAATGTACTTGAGACTCTTATGTTCTGTGAATATCTCCACAGCTCCCAAGAAGATAGTGTCTCTACACCTTAACTGCAAGGATGACCGCCGCCAGTTCCAGATCATAGGTTGGGTAATTCGTCTCATGGGGCTTCAGTTGTCTTGAGGCGAATGATATCACTCTGCCTTGCTGCATCAACACACAGCCCAGGCCGCACCCAGAAGCATCACCATGTATTACCATCCCCCCAGATCCATCTGGAATTGCTAGATTTGGTGTTGTAGTCAATCGATCCTTCAGTTCCTCAAATGCTAACTGGCATTCTCAGTCCACTGATACTTCACATCCTTTCTAGTGAGCTTGGTTAGAGGCTTGGCGATCCTGGAGAAATTTTGGACAAACTTACGATAGTAGCCAGCCAATCCAAGAAAACTTCTCACTTCCGTGACAGACTTAGTTGGCAATCTCTGACTGCTTCTACTTTGGCTAGATCCACCGAGATGACATCCCCAGATATGATGTGCCCGAGAAATGAGACATGGTCTAGCCAAAAAGAGCATTTACTAAGCTTTGCATATAACTTCTCTTGTCTTAGAGTTTGATCCTCAAGTGTTCAGCGTGCTCCTCTTTGGTCTTGGAATAGATCAAGATATTATCAATGAAGATCATGACAAATTGATCTAAATATAGAGCAAAGAAGCAATTCATCAAGTCCATGAATACCTCAAGGGCATTGGTGACATCGAATGGCATAACAAGGAACTCGAAATGTCCATATCGCATCCAAAAAGCAGTCTTAGATACATGCTCAGCTTTCACCCGGACTTGGTGATAACCAGAATGGAGATCTAACTTAGAGAATACTATGGCTCCCCCTATTTGATCAAAGAGATCATCAATCTGGGGTAAGGGATACTTATTCTTGACTGTGACGTGGTTTAGCTCACGGTAATCAATGCATAGTCACTGGCTACCATCCTTCTTCTTAACTAAAAGGACCAGAGCGCCCCTGGGTGAAGCACTCGGTCGAATTAACCCCTTATCGAGCAATTCTTGAATCTGCTTCTTTAGTACCACTAGTTCTATCGAGCCATACGGTATGGCACCTTGGAAATAAGGGCTGTTCCAAGCAAGACTTCGATACTAAATTCAATCTCTCGAACAGGGGGGTAGTCCAGGGAGATCCTCAGGAAAGTTGTCAAGAAATTCACATACCATCTCAGGCATATTAACCTACTCCTTAGAGTTCAGGGACTCTAGCATCCCCTTCAATTGTCTCTTCTTGAATTAGGCTTGCTCCAGAGTTACATCCCCAGCATGGAATTCAAACTCTGGATGACTGGGGACCTGAAAAGTAACTTTCTTCTTCCTATAGTCAATGAGAGCATAGAAAGTGCCCAACCAGTCCATGCCTAAGACAACATCAAATCCATAGTCGTTTATAACTATCAGGTCGGGTAGAAACTCTCTACCACATATCACTATAGGGGACTTCCTACATTCCTTAGAACAGACAACTATCCCGCCTCTCGTGGCTATGTTCCAGGGATTAACCATATCATCATAAGAAAGTGGTGCCGAGTAATAAAGTTTATATAAATAAAAGAATGGATAGCACTGGAATCGAAGAGAACATGTGCATGAATAGATTGTACTAAAATATACCTACAATGACTCCATCAGCCAATTCAGCTTCCTCTAAAGTCAGATGCTAGGCCCGACCCTACGCCTTCACTGGTCAGCCTTGCTGAGGCATCCTTCCCTTGGTTCTAAGGAACATCTCCTACTGGGTTGGAAGTACAACTCAGGGTTGTGCACAGGTTGGGACCGACTATGACATGGGTCCTCTGGATATGGAATTGTTGGCCTTGGGACAGTCGCAGAGCTGATGATCACTAGCCCTGCAGGCCAGGCACTTGCGATTTGCCCGTCTACAATCCTTCAGAGCATGACCATACAGATGATAGAAGGTGCAGGCCAACTCCTTCTGAGCTACTATGGGAGCTGGTGCCGGAACTAGGGCAGGCCTCTTGGGTGGTAGAGGCCTGACACTGGATCTACTAGGAATATGGGTCATTGAGCATTTCTGGAGAGCCTTAGCAGTCGCCTCCTTTGATGTAAGATCGGATCCTAAGTTATTATTGTCTCCAGAACTTGGGCATAGGTTTTAAGCGGGAGTACATCAATATGGCTCTGAATGTTGATATACAGCCCTTGAAGAAACTTCCTAGCACGGTCCCCTTCTTGTGCCACCATGTATGGCGCAAAGCAACTTAGTCTAGTAAATTCTGCGACAACTGATACACAGTATGTCCCCCTTATTTCAAGTTGATGAATTGATGTTCCATCTCCGCTTTGGCAGTCATAGGAAAGAACTTTACCAAGAAGCTCTCACTGAATGTCTTTAGCTGATAGGTGGAGTCAGCCTTTCCATCTCAGCAATCCACCAAATATGGGCGATATTAGTAAGTTGGATGCTCACTACATCAACCCGATCTTCCTCAGGAATTTTGCAGTATTCAGTAGTTGCTCCGTCTTGATCAGCCACTACTCCGCCTTGAGTGATGTCTCATTTCCTGAGAAGTTACTTGGGTGCAACCTTCGAAAATCCTAGACATTCCCACCTTAGTCGACGTGTGGTCAGAGCTTAACCCCATCAGAGCATGCTCCGCAGTCTTCTGGGCCCTCGCATTCTAGCCCAAAGTGGTCCATTCTGATCCTACTGCAATTCCAGCATGCGTTTCAGAGTTTGGAGGATCTCCGTATTATCTGAGGTTGGGTCGACTTGGGAGGAAGAGGTGACATTTCTGTTTCCTGCCATGAGTGTTTGGAACGAATAAGGAATAGTTTAGAAGAGAATCTAAGGCATGAGTTTAGGCTAACAATGTATATCAAGACAGTTATATATGCTTTTTCTTATATGTGATCAGATTGTCTTTATATAGTGCAGAATTAAAATAAACCTGGCTCTGATACCAACAAAACCATGTCATGCCCTATTTCCTAAAATACAGAATACGGGTACGTGATGATGGCCAGCAGATACTTACGAAGAGGAAAATCTCTCCTATGAATACCTTACACTGTAGTAAATAAGCCAAATTCTTGCGCATACATACAAAAGACAACCAGAAGTTTCATTTTCACATAAAAGACATACATCTACAATAGTCTTTGTTTGGATATAAGATTGGAAACATAACAAAGAAAAATAAAAGAAGATACAATTTGGCCTCGCGACATCATAACAAGACAAAATGCCAAAATACATAAGACAAGAAACTTTGAACTCACGCCTAGTAGTCTTCCTGGGTTTCTTCGAACAGTAGCTCGTCTGTCTCCTCAAGCTCTGATGCTGAAAAATCAAGGTCCTTCAGAAGTGGACCAGCTAGTGCACATTTAAAAAGAGGAAACAATAATATGAAAATGTGAAAGTAAAGGGCAATATAAGTAGAGCACTAGAATGAATGAATAATAAATCTGACGGTAATATAAACTAGCAGGTAAGATATCAGCGAGAGTAACAGAACACTATATCAGGTGTAATGAGGTCATGTATGTATACTATGACATGTATAAAATGAGCATGAAGCATCCTGGATGAGTACTGTCATATCATAATCATCAGGTCTCAAGATCACAAGTTAAGAACAATATGGCAAGTCCAGAAACATCATGTAGTCAAGATTATCCATGTCACAAATGATAATTCTAAGTCTAGTATGTTTTATTACCCTAACTAATGCAGCTATCTTGTGCCCCATCCCATAGGACAACTACATATCAAACAAGTGATGCGTTAGTGGATCCTAATAGCAGGGAGAAACAGTTTACTGTACTTAGGTATCATGTAGCATGTAATAACAGGAGCACATATAAACAACATGATCATGTATGGCATCCAAACCCACAAGGGGTCGCCCTTCCAAGCACACCTCCCTGGATTTTTCCTACTACAGTCTCCCCCGGTAACCCCATCTAGGTTAATTTTATTAATCAATGTAAGTGCAAGATAATGTGTGACTCAGCGTGACAAGATTAGGGATCAGTATCAAAAGTATCTGTGTCAAATAGTGATTACAATATATATCAAAATTTTGAGAGAAGAGAACACGGTGACAACATCGAGTGACAAATACATAATAGTATAAGTGATGCCAGTGTATTAGGATGTAAACATAATCATAAAATATTAATCATGACATAGGGTGATGTGAACTTACTTGTACAATATTTACTAACTTATAGTTATACTTGAATGATCATTAATGTAGCAAACATCCCATTCATGCATGTCTACGATACACATGATTAGGGAAAGATATGGAAATTGAGATTTTCAAAAGAATTTTATAAACTAACAAAAGGACACCGAGAAGAGGGAGTATATGTACTTACCTGATGTCGTTAGAATCTAAATTCCCGTAACTACAACCGGCTCTAGATAAAATTCGTGGCCTAAATATTACGTGAATTAATTAGAGACTTGACATGTTATTATACAGTGATAACTTAAATAAGAAAGTAATTTTTTACTATTTATTATAATTTTGGTTGGTTAATATTCAATTTCTGAATTTTTAGCAACTATTTAAAAAATATAATTTCATGATAAAATACATGCATAAACTAATAAATTGATGTATAATGTTTATATTTTACTGAATTATGAATTTTATATTTTTTTGATATTTAGAAATTTAGTGGCCATTTTTAAATAAATTATCATTAAATAATAATTACAAAGAATATATAATTTCATATTATTCTAAATAATATTACACTCAAAATAATTTTATAGAGTGCTAAATTTAATTTGTAATTTTATGTGAATTTTCTAAAATTTTTGTGAATTTTCTGAAATTTGCATTGAATTTTCTGGAATTTTCTGAATTAAAATAAACCTAAAAATCAATAAAAATAAATAAAAAGCTTAACAGGTCTGTTGCTACAGCAACGAGTATGCTATAATAATGGGTTTGGGTCTGCTAAAGATGCTACAATAATTTTTTTTGCACATTTTTTTTTATTATTTCTTTTCGTTTTCTTTTTCTTTTTCTTTTCCTTTTTCTTTTTCCTTTCTTTCTTCTTCTCTCTTTTTTTAATTGGATCGGGTTCGGGAACAGACCCGAACCAGGGTCTGTATTAACATAGACCCAGACTGGTCTGTGCCTAGAACAGACCCAGTCAGGTCTGGTCAGGCCAGACCAGGTTGGGCCTGGCCTGGCTCGACCTGACCCAGTTCGAGTCTGGTTCGACCAAACCCAGTTCGGGTCTGGCTCAGGCCAGACCTGGCCCGGGTCCGCACTGTGTTGTGCATAATACACAGCATAGTGCACAGTTTCTTTTTATTTTTTTGCTAAAAAAATAATTTGTAAAATATAATAAAAATCACAATAATAAGGATGTATATCAAGGGTATCTCAGAATATTTTTATTAGGATTTTATCATATGTTTTTCATGGTCAAATTATAGCTAGAATGTTATGTGTGCTATGTGTTCGCTGAAATGTCATAACGATCTAAATTCTATTAAAAATGCAAGGATAAATATTTAGAACGCTTCCCTTTAGTCTCAATCTTCTTTCCCTCATTCAACACTTTAGAATCTCGCCAAGTTTGGAAGAGAAAGTGAGAGAGAAGAGGAAAAGAGAGAGACTTGAGTGTTTCAATGTGGTTTGAGTAGGAATGAGAATGGTGAAATTCTTTCTTATATAAGCACCACACCCTCCTAGGTAACCCCTGAGAGTTAGGCTACGTGGAAGGAGTAGTGGGTTCAGTTGTGGAGAGTGGGAATAAGGGGGAGAAAGTGTGGGAGAAGTTAGAGAGAGTGGGAAAAGTTGGAGAAGATGGGGGGAGTTAAAGGGAGGCTTAAATAATTGGGCTTGGTCCTTTAGACCATACACCAATGTGGCATAGTGGGTTACAATAAGGAGGTCAGGGGTTCAAAACTTGGAAGAATTATTATAGGGGTTTATTTTTCAAATATTTTATAAATTTTATTTATTATTATTTTTGCCTTTTCTTAACTCAATTAAATTCCTATTTAATTTGAAAAAATTCTTTAAAATTCTTAAAAATAGAAAATATTATTTTAAGTATTATTGAGAAATTAAATTCATGAAATTTGTCCCCGATTGCAAATTAAAAATCTAAAAGTCGTATAGCGACATTGATAGGTCACGAATTTCGAGAATCTTCAATTAATTTAGAAAAATTTTGAAAAAAATCTAGAAAATATTATTAGAATTCAAGTAGACTTTGTTTAGACCACCAGACCAGGTATTTATACCACCCCACCACTAGTAGAAAATACCGGTGACTGGAACTGCCTTAATTATGTGGGTAGTACTTGACTCAGTAATGAGGGCAGTTATAACTGAGACGCAGGGCTCATTTGTAGTTGAAATATGAGCTTTAGTTCTGCGTTTAGTCATTGAGATGATATTGGACGCGTGCATCGAGGTCCACGTTTGGACACTGCTATGGTGTTGAGACGCAAGCTTCGATCCCTGCGTTTTGGCACTGCACCAATGGCTTTAATCAGCCTTACGTCTGAAGTATGGACTCTGCATTTGACGACTTTGTCTTCAGTGATTTTTATACAGTCTACACTAGTTCCACCTATTCAAAATAAAAAAGCATCGATCCTGGAAAAGAGTATGAAACTCTTGTGTGAGTCCGAGCGACATTCTTATAGCATGTTAGTCTCACCATTTTCCCAGAACCAAGCTTCACAAAATTCTTGTCCAGAACATCCAACTGCAAAAAAAATTTATCCTGGAAGAGAGTATGGAAGCCTTGCATGAGTTCGATCAACAATCGCAAAATCTGATGGACTCATGATTTCACCACAATTTCCAAAATCAACTTCCATGCTCACCTTTTAAAAAAGAACCAATTGCAAAGAGTATAGGAGACATGATTCAGATTCAAAATTTTGTAACCCGGCCGATCAGTAGGTTGGACTTAATAATGGGCTAATTGAACAATAGGAGTGAGAAAATTCTCTCTTCTCAACCTTTAACCAATCCTTATATCTCTAACTCTATCGATTGGACCCAAGAATCATGTTGTTTTGAAAATCAAGATTCAATTTCATCATACCCATTTGAACTTTACCAAAATCAAAATTTTGAGAACCACATTGACATTTTGACAAGTTATCCCTTTTTGAATTGAACTTGAGCATAAATGTGATCCTGAACCTCAAATTGGTAATTCAATTCCATTGCTTGACTCAATAATGACTCTGGTGTCTTTAACCGATTTTCTTCACTACTCCGAGTCAGTATTGGATCCTGTGCTACTCCATCGTGAAATTGAATCACCAATCTTTTATACTCAACATATTGAACTTGACCTATACTATACTTTTGAAAATCCCATTGACAAATTGATAAGTTCTCATTTTTATGAAATTGAACTCAATCAAGAATGTGACCCAGATTCTCAAATTCGTGATCCAGTTCAAATTTTGGAATCAATATTAACTCCTATTTTGCTACCCGATTTGAGCAACATTTTAGAGTCAGTTTTCATTCCTATATTTGTCATTATTGAACTTGAATCACCAATCTTAGAAAGTTATATTCCACTGTGGGAAAATGAACATGGACTAGAGTTTCAACTTCTTGTTTTGGACCCACTTCCTAAACAAAATTGGACTCTATAACCTTTACTTGATTTTAGTTAATTTTCTGAGTCGATATTAGTTCTTGTACTTTCTGAGCCCAAATCAATCAATCCATCGTTTCACACTCCATTCTGGAACAAAGGTGTTGATAATAATGACTCTGAAATTATTTTTAAAATTTGACAATTAGACGGGGTAAAATTCTAAATAAAAATCATCCATATTCACATCATAATAGTGGGTTATATTAGGGTGGTCACTGGTGGGTGATTAGTCTCTATTTTTGCATTATTTGTATCACATCTTCACATTGATTTCATATTAAATTTTGCTAATAAAGCTTTGTTTGCTTGATTCTAGGTCCATGGTGTGCAATGAAGAAGAAGACCCTAAATCACCATTTAATTGGTGATTAAAGGCCTATTAAAGATAGTCATTGACCTAGAGGAGCTGATTCGTCAAAACTAGGGGCTGCAAAACCAAAATAGGCCACAGGGCCTGACAGGGGACAGACGGGACGCGCGCGGCTCGAAGCGCCGCGCGCGCAGCCCCAGTATGGCCGCGGCCCAGGCTGCGTTTTGGGCCAGGGCCTATCCCCTGGCCCCCCTCTTCCCCGGTGGCTATAAATACCCCCGTGGGGTTTTAGAGCAAATATATACAGAGTTAAGAGTAGTTTTCATTCCATGTTGTAATTTAGGGTAGTTTAGTTTAGGTTAGTTCTTCTTCCTCTTTGTATTTTCTATTTTGTAGATCTTGTAATAGGGAGAGAGAGTGGTTCATGCTTGGAATGCAAGAGTGCTTGTAATAGAAGGTGACAATCTATGAAAGGCGCTCTCTTTACCCCTCTATGTTTTCTTCTCTCTAATCTCTTTTACATGTTTAGCTAAACTTTTCTCTCATGGCAACTAACTACTAACCACCAACTAATCTAACTTTTTTATGATAATCCACATGAATCTAATAGCCTCGGTTTGGCCTTGCTCTTGCAAGAGCCATTGATGGCTCATGATGATGGATCTAACACTCTAACTTCCTAACCACTAACAAGCTAACATTACTTTACTCCATGCTTACTTTTTTTTAGTTTTGATAGTTTAAGTGTAGCTTGCACTTGTTTGTTGAGTTGGGTTGTGATAAGTTACATATGGGCCATGCTTTGTATTGCTCTTGAACCAAGGACTAGTGATGGCCAAGGATACATGTGAGGCAACTATCACTAAGAGGTTAGCATGTTAATGGAGTCATTAGTAGTTAGTAACCATGGGTTTTCTTTCCTTTTCACTTTGTTTTAGATATACAAACAAAAACACAAACATTTTATCTTCTATGTTTCCCACTTCTTTGTGTTTCACCGTAATTCTCTTTTCATTCTTTTCTTTCTTTTCTTTTCATTCTTTAAAACTTTGAAGAACTTTTAACACAAACGTGAATCAACTGGTAAAGCTTCTATCGCCTCCCGTCCTTGTGGAATCAACTCGTTTTAGCCTCTATGATATAACGGAAGTATCGAGGAAGCCAAAGCACACACACTTTAAATATCAATTTCAAAACATACACTTTTTGTGCGCGATTTTCCCCCGATCAAATTTTGGCACCGTTGCCGAGGACGGGAACGGTTTGATTTCACATTTTTGTTAACTTTTCTTCTTTGTTTTTGGTGTGCAGGTTAAATTTTAGCATTGCAGAAGTCCACACTTGCTCAAATGTGGTTGGGTAATTTCTTGTACATTCATATACTCTGCTGCTAATTTTTTTTATTATTATCTGTACACTGTAAATAATTTTAAGAACTAAAATACAGAAATTGGATGCTTTAAAACGGTTTAGACATTTGCATCTAGGACCATGTCAATTTTTATTCCAATATACTGTATTTTATTTTTATGTTGCTGTGATATTGATAGGAGGTGTACATATGGCATTGCATATAGTATAGGACAAACACTTCAGTAATTACTCACTTTTTTGTGTTCATGCTTATCTATATTGCACACTTGTACAAATTTAATTTAAGGGCAAAACCCAATCCAACATAAGGTGGGAAGTCATTACCCTCCCTTAGCCCAAAAATCACCCCCCACTCACACAACCCAAGCCTTAATAAAAATACTAGACGTTGCCCCTAGGGACATCTCGGACTCATTCAGGAGATTGACCTAAGGGGGGAGTTGTTAGAATTTGACTCTTGTTAAATCGGTATCTAAGGTTGGGGATTGAGAGGCGAAACCTCTAAGAATGGTGGTTTGACATAATTAGGCCCGTTGCTCCAGCACGAATACCTCCCACTGATCTTGCCCCTACCTGGCCGATTAACTCATGGTCAGCTTCCGACAATAGACCCCCCATGGACAATCTAACTAGTTAGGAGTCATTTAGGTCTAAGTCAACCCTAGCATAGGCTTGTTTTCTTTTCTTTATCTTTGTTTATTTGTTTGTTTGTTTGTTTATTTGTTTGTATATTGTGAAATGGATTCTAACAATAACAATTCTTTCAATCATAATATGAATCCATATTTCACTCCGACCTCATTTGACTCGGATAACTCCAACTCGGCTATGTACAACATGAACCAATCATATATGCCAAATGGGGATTATCCGACTCAATATGACCCATATCTTCAATCATATGACCATAATTTTCAAAATAATTTCAACTCTCCACAGAGTGAATAGGGATTCACCTCCCTGAGTCCAATTTTCAACCATCTTGTCCACAATTTTTAGAATATTCATTTCCCAATTTTGATTCATATACTCCTTTCTTGAACCACCAATTGAAGAAAAATCATCATTGGAAAGGAGTTTAGAAGAAGTGATCGAGGCCCAAAAACAATTTGAAAACCTGATGGCCTCATCATGTCTACAAAATTTTCAAAATTCATGTAGTTCTTTTCTAGATCAACTCAAGGGAAAATCATTGTGGGAAAAAACTATGAAATTCGTGCAAGAGACCGAGCGCATAATACAAAATACGAATGACTTCCCATATCCATCAAGTGTTCAAAAATCTTGCCATTATGGAAATCCAGCTTCAATTTCATCATACCAATCTGAACTTGACCAACATCAACCTCTTAATAATTTGGCAAGTTTTCTATTTCCTGAAATTGAACTTGAATATAAATGTGAACCTGAGCCTCAATTTAGCGATTCGAGTCCAATCCTTGAATCAATATCAACTCCTGTAGTGTTACCTGAACTAAGTAACATTCTTGAGCCAGTTTTGATTCTCATACTTCCTGAACTTGAATCGAGCATTTCACCCATTTACATTCCTTCCGTGGACGAAACTTGATAGGTAGTAAAAAATACATAATTGTCATTACATTTACTATCTCATTTTCATATTTATTCCTACAATTATGCACTATTACTAATGTTTTATTATTTAATGTGTGCAGGCCTTGAGTATTTATTTAAATAAAGAATAAAAGCCTAAATGAAGCCCAAAAGCCCATGTCCAAGCCCAAGTGCAAAAGTTGCAATTACCAAGTGCAAAAGTTGCAAATACTAAAAAGAGGGAAGGGATAGACTTCTATTCAACCCTAAATGCTTGCAGGATGAGGATAAATATAAAAGAAGGATAGTGCAAAGATAAAATTCGTTTTGAAGAGATTTGGATTTAGGGTAACTTGCTTCCCAAGTTATCCTGAATTTTCAAAATAAAGAGTCGAGATGCCAGATCCAAACAGATATACCCAGATGGACGGACCAGAGGAGGCCACGCGCGAAAGCGCGTGGCCAGGGATAAGGCTAAGGCCGCGGAAACGCGGCCAAAGCCGCGTTTCCGCGGCGATATGGATGAGATGGAACAACGGCTTTCGGAGGAAAATTCTATCGGGACTCTACTACTTTCTTCTCCTATAAATACCCCTGCAGAGCAACAGAGAGGCGCATCCAGAGACGGGAGATTAGGGTTTCTTTAGTTTTTCTCTTTAAATTTTTGTAATTTTGCTTTTAGCATATTGTGGAGAAGAAGGAGCATTGTATTTGGACGAGATTTAAAATAAAGGTTACCTCTTTTGCCATTTAAATTCTTATGATTTAATTATGTTTTTCTCTGTGATCTTTCTATTTGTTTTGTTTTTCTTTCTTTCGCAATTCTTTACATTAAACAAAATAAAAAAAATTGAAAATAAAAAAAAAGAAGATGATTAACTAATTCTTAAGTGTGGTTTGCTGATTTCTTAAACAACCCTAGAGCAGTTTAGGAATTGAATGGATTGATAATAATTTTTAGAAACTCTAGGTTTACGACAGATTGCTTGAAGATTAAATTGATGACTAGTTTTTCTAATCTAGTTTATAGCTCTAAACAATTCTTCACAACTTCATGCTTAAGTACTTTGACAGCATAACCTTAAGGTAAAGCTTTTCTTATGCTGTACTTAGAAGTTAGGATAAACACTTGTTGGATTTTTAGTAGTGCAAACTAGTTAGATTCTATGATCATTTTTTCTTGCTTGAATCTTTTCTAATAAACCTAGGGTAGATTTTATGTATTTCAAGATGACATTCAATATCCAAGACTTGCACTATGGGTTGTGGTAGAAGATCAGTAAAACTACATATCCCCAATCATATATTTCAAATCTAATCTCTCTTCTATTTTGTTCTAAGGATACAGAGAAATCGTCCGAAAAGCTTGCATCGCATCCTTCCCTGTGGATCGACCCGCTTTGGCCCTTGCTGCAGCGGATAGCATTGAGACTGAGAATTCATAACTTTAACTCTTACTTTTTCTTTGCAATCTTAGTTTTTCAATCAAAATTTTGGCGCCGTTGCCGGGGAAGGAACGGCACGATATTCTCAAAACTAACTCGTTTATTCTTTCTGTTTGCAGGTTCAGAGAACAGGAAAACTAACAGCAGCAAGGACATATAGCAACTCTGTGCCTCTGCCCTCGAAGGCAGAGCAACAAGGCCTACTACAGAGCCGCGTTTGCGCGGCAATAGCCGCGTTTCCGCGGCCTGAGTAGTTCACTACTCACCCTGTTTTCTGCAGGTTGCTGCAACTTGCAAATCTGATTTACTGCTCTGTTACAATTTTCTCTGTGATAAACCTGCACACTGCTAATTAATTAACAGTAACCCATTTGTTGAAAAATAAAAAAAATTAGACTCTTGCATCTTAGGCACGTGTCTATTTAATTTTTTTAATTCTGTTGAAGAGTGTTGGCGACAAGGTACGTTTGCATTGCATATAGATTAGGAAACACTCTTGGCTGATTTACTGCTTTTTGAGTGATTACTTATCTACTGCTTTACACGCACACAAAAAAATTCTAAGGGCAAAACCCATTAACAAGATAAGGTGGGGATTTCATCACCCTTCCGTGGCCCACAAATCATCTCCGTCACACTCACAACCCTAACCTTAAATAAAAATTGACTAGACGTTGGCCCTAGGTTAACTCAGACTCACTAGGAGATTGGCTGAAGGGGGAAGTTGTTCGAAATTAACTCTTGCCAAATCGCTGTCTAGGCAGGGGATTGAGGGCCGAAAGCCCGAAGATCGGTGGTTATTTAATTAAGGAACGTCTTTGACGGAAAACCTCCCACCGGTCTTGCCACCTGCCTGGCCGATTAACTTGTGGTTAAGGTCGGCAATATACCTCCTAAGGACAGTCTAAAGTTAGGAGTCGTCTAGGTCAAGGCTTACCATAGAATAGGAATTTTGATTGTTTTTCTTTTTTATTGATTGATTGGGTGAACTTGTTTGCTAATTGTGCATGTCCGCTTGGTCGAGAGACCCACTTACATCTAGACTAACTAGAACCAGTTCACCACCTGAGCAAAAGCCCGACTCACACATGGCACAACCACTGTCACTACAAGATAGGTTCTATCCTATTAGGACCTCTCTTCCTTCTTGCATCAAGTTAACCGATGAAGGTGTTGACCAATTTGAGCTCAAGCCACAATTCATCAACACTCTTCCCAAATTTCATGGACTTGAATCCGAGGATGCATACTTCTTCATAAGAGAATTTGAAGAAGTATGTCTCATGATGAAGATACCAAGCTAGGAGAAGATGCCATCAAACTACGGTTTGTCCCATTTGCTTGAAAGACTTAGCAAAGAAATGGTTCTACAGTCTAGAGGCCGGTTCAATATCTTCGTGGGATAATTTTGTTAAGGCCTTCTTATAGAAATTTTATCCCGTCCACAAGACTGAACTGATTAGGAAAAGCATCTTACAGTTTAAGCAAACAGCCAATGAACCTTTTTGGAAATATTTCGAACGTTTTAAGGACCTCCTTGCCCAATGCCCTCACCATGGGATAGAGAAATGGCGACTTTGCCAAGTTCTATATGATGGATTAGAATATCAAACTAAAACGCTATTAGAATCCATGTGCCAAGGAGGATTTCTGAAAAAGAACGAAAATGAAGGATGGTTATTATATGAAGAATTAGCTGATAATACCATCCAATGGGAACCAACTCCGGAAAAATTTAGGACTAATGACCCTACTTCTTCTAAAGGAGGTATCCATTCCATTGAGGCCAACATAGCTACGATGCTAAGTTAGCTGCTGTGATGCGAAGACTAGAAGCTCTTGAAACTAAAGAACCAGTCTCTGTGAACCAAGTCAGCCCAACACCTTCGGCGGGCTGTACTTATTGCCAAGACATGAACCATGTGTTCGAGGAATGTCCCGTCTTTATCACGCATCAAACCTTGCCCGAACATATGAGTGTGGCCTTCACAAAGCCCGCCAACAATCCATATTCGCCCACCTACAATCCCGGTTGGAGAAATCATCCCAATTTTTCATGGGGCCCAAGCAACAATGATCAAACTAGGCCCAAATTCTCCAACAATTTCAAAATCCGCCCTATCAACAAAATTTCCCTAGTCAAAATCCTCCACCCTCTTTCCAATATTCACAAATGGAAACAAGGCTCTCCAACATGGAAAGAAAGGTAGATACTCTAGTTAAAAGCCATGACACGCTGGCTCAAGTCTTGACCAGGATAGAGATCCAACTGAATCAACAAGAAAGACAAAGGGGAACTCTACCAAGTCAACCATTGCCAAACCCTAGGAATCCTAGGCAAGCCAATGAGGCTCAAGACCAAAACCACTGTAACTTGGTTCATACACTAAGATCAGGGAAACAAGTTGATAATCACGTATCCATGCCACCAGGCCCATCCCAGTTGTCCATTCCATCTAGTTCCACTCCATCTCCACAAAGCTCCAATGAAACTGAAGTTGAGAAATCAGCAGGACAGGTGCACCAGCCTATAGCCCCATTTTCGAATAGGCTTAGGAGTAATAATAATGCACATATGGAGAAACTACTCGAGGTATTCAGTCAGGTTAGGCTCAATATACCACTTCTTGATGCAATCCAACAGGTCCCTAGTTATGCCAAATTCCTTAAGGACATGTGCACCAAGAAAAGAAAGACAAATGTGCCTAAGAAGGTTTTTCTAGCTACTAACATTAGTGAGATATTGTCCAACCAGATTCCAGTCAAGTACAAGGACCCTGGTTGCCCCACCATTTCTTGCACAATAGGCCGAGCTGAAATCAATCGAGCACTCCTCGATTTAGAAGCTAGCATTAATTTGCTTCCTTTCTCCGTATATCAACAACTTGGATTAGGAGAACTCACCCAACCCAAGTTACAATCCAGTTGGCTGATCGCTCAATCAAAGTTCCTAAGGGAGAGATCAATGATGTCCTCATACGGGTGGGAGAATTCATTTACCAGTCGATTTCATTGTTTTAGAGACACAACCTGTGTCTAATCCTAGGTCCCAAACTCCCGTCATCTTAGGATGACCAAGGAAGTTAATGTTTTCAACTTAGGTAAGCATCCCTACGACATGATCGACCAACCCTTTGAGGTTAACTTCATTGAAAACATGACGAGTGAGCACAATGAGGAGATCATACTAGAGTCAAAAGAAGAATAAGAGTTAGAATCGAGTGATCTCAACCTTGATGAGATTGAATGGGCAGCAAATCCAAGTTCTATAGAGATGAAAAAGTCAAGCTTAACACCTCCACCCATCGAGCCACCTCCTTCATTGGAGTTAAAAGCCTTGCCTAAACATCTTAAGTATGCCTACCTAGGTGAACAAGAGACGTTACCAGTCATAGTTGCCTCCAATTTGACTAATAGGCAAGAAGAAGACCTACTGGCAACCCTTAGGAGACATAGGGAAGCCATTGGTTGGACTATGGCAGATATCAAAGGACTAAGCCCTACGATAGTCCAGCATCGAATCCATCTAGAGGAAGGGGTTAAACCGAAGAGGGATCCACAGCGTAGGCTAAACCCACTCATGCAAGAGGCTGTACAAGCTGAAATAGTGAAACTGTTAGATAATGGGATCATTTATCCCATTTTCGATAGCGAATGGGTTAGCCCAATGCATGTGGTCCCTAAGAAGTCCAGCTTTACTGTGGTAGAAAACGACAAGCATGAGTTAGTGCAAACACGATTGCCTACTAAAGTTCGAGTATGCATAGACTATCGCAAGTTGAACGCCGCCACTAGGAAAGATCATTTTCCTCTCCCATTTATCGACCAAATGCTGGAACGATTAGCCGGTCATGAGTATTACTGTTTCTTGGACGGTTATTTAGGGTATAACCAAATCCCAATAGCCCCGGAGGACCAGGAAAAGACAACGTTCACGTGCCCATTTGGGACATTTGCCTATCGTCGAATGCCTTTCGGCCTATGTAATACCCCCGCCACATTCCAACGTTGTATGTTAAGCCTTTCTCTGATATGGTCGAGCGCTTCTTAGAGATTTTCATGGACGACTTCTCCGTCTATGGAAATTCATTTGACCAATGTCTCCATCACTTGGAGCTAGTGCTGAATAGATGCACCGAAAAGAACTTGACCCTCAATTGGGAAAAGTGCCACTTCATGGTGCAGCATGGGATTGTCCTAGGTCATGAGATATCTAGGGAAGGGATCAAAGTAGACAAGGCTAAGGTGGAGATCATAGCCAAACTTCCAATTCCACGATGCGTGAAGGACATTCGGTCTTTCTTAGGACACGCTGGATTTACCGTAGGTTCATTAAGGATTTTAGCAAAATTGCTAGACCCCTTACAAACCTACTAGCTAAAGACGTGCCCTTCATCTTTGACGATAGGTGTAATAGTGCGTGGGAGAAGTTGAAAGTGAAACTTATCTCTGCACCTATCATCTCACCTCCAGACTGGTCCAAACCTTTTGAGATCATGTGCGATGCCTCAGATTTTGCGATAGGCGCTGTCTTAGGACAGCGTAAGGATAACAAGCAGCACGTGATCTATTACTCAAGTAGGACACTCAATGACGCCCAAATGAACTATACTACAACCGAGAAGGAATTCTTGGCAGTAGTGTTCGCTTTGGAGAAATTCCGCCCATACTACTTGGGACCAAGACCACGATTTTCACCGACCATTCTGCACTTCGATACCTAATGCTAAAAAAGATGCGAAGGCCCGACTCATTCGTTGGATCCTTTTCCCTCAAGAATTTGATCTCGAAATTCGAGATAAAAAAGGTGTTGAAAATGTTGTCGCAGACCATCTCTCTCGTGTGCCAAACGCACCTTCCGACGAACTGCCCATCAATGACAATTTTTCCGATGAACAACTTCTAGCCATCTCTAAGGAACCATGGTTTGCCGACATAGTAAATTACTTAGTCACAAACCAAACACCACCTAATTGGTCAAAACAGGATAGATACCGGTTCTTGTCTCAAGTCCGGTATTACATATGGGAAGATCCATACCTTTTCAAATATTGTAGCGACCAAATTATTAGGAGATGTGTCCCCGATAAGGAAACTAGAAGCGTTCTAGCCTTTTGTCATGAATTTGCTTGCGGTGGACACTTTGGTCCACGTAAAACTGCCGAAAAGATCCTACAAAGTGGCTTTTATTGGCCAACTGTGTTAAAGACGCATTCGAATTTTGCAAAACTTGCACAAGATGTCAAATGATAGGAAGAATTTCCAAACGAAATATGATGCCCCTAAATCCAATTCTAGAAGTAGAACTTTTCGATGTCTGGGGCATTGATTTTATGGGACCCTTCCCTAATTCGTTTGGGCACCAATACATCCTGTTGGCCGTAGATTACGTATCGAAATGGGTTGAAGCCGTCCTTGCAAGACAAATGACAACAAAGTTGTTGTCAAATTCTTGAAAGAAAACATCTTCTCGCGCTTTGGAAACCCTCGTGCCATAATTAGTGACAATGGTACACATTTTTGCAATAGAACTTTTGAAGCTCTTATGCACAAATATGCCATAACTCACAAGTTATCTACGCCATACCATCCTCAAACCAGTGGACAGGTAGAAGTTTCCAATAGGCAAGTCAAGCTTATCTTGGAGAAAACTGTGAATCAGAATAGGAAGGACTGGTCCACCAAATTGGTGGATGCCCTATGGGCATATAGGACTGCCTTTAAGACGATTCTAGGAATGTCTCCCTACAGACTAGTCTTTGGAAAGGCTTGCCACCTTCCTGTTGAGTTAGAGCACCGGGCCTTATGGGCAATTAAGCAGCTGAATTTCGATCTAGAGAAGGCCGGTGATCTTCGGAAATTGCAAATTTCTAAACTAGAAGAATTGAGGAACGAGGTGTTGGCCCCAAAAGGTTACACCCTCCATTTATTGAGTTTTGATGATGACAAACCAAATTAGTGCTATTGGTACTAATGAGTTTGTTTAAGATAAGTTTCAGGTTAGTACCACATTTGGAGGCCATTGCTTAGCTATTGCAACAACTTCTAGGTTTCATGAAGCAAAGAAGGCATATTGCATATCAAGGAAGGAACATAGAAGAAGGGGCTCTAGCAAGGCATAGCATGGCTCAAGACTTGAAGATTGCTCAACAAGATTTGTTTTTAGTTTTATAGGTCTAGAATTTTGTTAAAGAATGATGAACAGGTTTGAAGCTCTATCACACACATTTTGCGCACATATTGTTTCTAAGATGATTTTCTATAAAATGTACAAAAATATTTTGATACAAAATCCTCTGCCTACAAATCAATTTTATGTTTTATACTTAGTACTATTTAAAGATATTTTTCATAAAAATCAAAGTCTTTTCAAAATTGTGTTTCAAACTCATCTTTTGTCCTGAGCCGGTCGACCGCACCAGTCGACCGTGCCTGTGTCAGTCTTGTCCGGTCGACCGGACAAGTCGACCGAGGTTCTGGCAGATGCACGTATCAGTGTGCATGTTTGCCGGTCGACCGGGCGGTCGACCTAACTGTTGTGGCTTTGGTCTCGGGTTTGTTGGGTCGACCGGGCGGTCGACCGTATGCCTGCAACGGCTCTATTTTTGTATTGACGGTCGACCGACCGGTCGACCGGACTAGCCGTTGAACAGTAAACGGCTATTTTCTGGGCTGTTTTATATTTTGTCTTTTTGTGTTTAAAATTGGTTTAAGGGATATATTTCAAACCTAATACTCTCTGATTAATCCTAATTATGTTTTATCCCTTAACCCTAGCCCTCTCCTATAAATAGGGGTGTTTGGGGAGAGATTGTTTACAACAATTATTACAAGAAAAATTCAAAAGTTTAAGGCTTTCAAAAGAGCTTTGTTTCTTGGTTTTTGTGCTGAAATTTCTCTCTCATTTTCTGAAGTGTTTTTGAAATTCTCTCTGATTTAATTTTCTTTCTTCACTTACAACAAGAGCTTCATTCCTACTCATGTTCTCTAAGGACCTTCTGTAGGGAAGAGACTTTGAAAGAGAGAGTTTGTGGTCTTTTGACTACTCAGAAATGCTTGTACTTGAGATTGTGGAGTTGGGTACTCCGGTGTAATTGTGATTTCTTTGTGATAGTGGAAGTAGCTAGAATCCTTCTGGGGAAGGCGGGAGTAGTAGAGCTGGGTGCTCGAACCTCGATAACATATCCTTGTGTTTGCGTTGGTTTACATTCTTTCACTTATTACTTGCTTATCATCATCATTGCCATATTTACTTGCTTTCATTCATCTTGTGAATCTGTGGGTGATTGTTACATCTTAATTTTTAATTTGTCCATTGATTAGCATTATCACCTATTCACCCCCCTAGGTGATTTTCAATTGGTATCAGAGCTTGGACTCTAGGTTTTGGCTTAACATCCATAGAGAGATCCTTAAAATTTGCTAATCAACATTTTCATTCATACATTCATACACTAGTAAACATGGCCGATAACATAAAACCCCTCCTAAATTGATGGACTTAATTTCCTATTTGGAAGGTTAGGATGACTATATTTTTGCAATCTTGGGTAGCTTAGTGGCCAAGTCCTTGACCAAACCCTATGTAGCACCCGATAGTGATGAGAGCACTTGGACCGACTTCAACTTTAGAGAATATGAGGCTAACTCCAAGGCCCAAAACTCCCTATATAACCGCCTTGAATGAGATGACCTTACACGGGTAATTCATTGCCAATCCGCCTATGAGATTTGGCAACATTTATTGGTCACACACGAAGGGACTTCACAAGTCAAGAGAGCTAAGATAGATCTCTTGAGGTCCAATATAAGTCATTTAAAATGATTGATGATGAGTCTATTGATAGTATGATTACAAGATTTACTAAAATCACTAATGGTCTTTCCTCCTTAGGTGATGAAATCTCCAACGATCAAAAGGTGCGGAAAGTGATTGGGCTCTTCCGTCTTCATGGGAGATAAAGGCCACCACCTTAAAAGAATTGAACGACAAGGACGAGATGGACTTCATTAGTCTCATTGGGAACCTAAAGACCCATGAGATGGAGAAGAAGGCAAGAGAAGAGGCCACTACTTCAAAGAAGAAATCCATAGCCTTTCATCCACCAATGATGACGATGAAGAAGACGAAGAAGAAGATGAGGAGCTAACTCTACTTGTGCGGAATGTCAAGAGGTTGTACCGGAAAAACAAGCTCAACTTCCGGAGAAAATTTGAAGGCAAAGAGGAGAGAAGGATCATTTGCTATAATTGCCGCAAACCGGACATATCATGGCGGATTGCCCGGAGTTCAAGAAGAAGATGACTTCCTCCTTCAAGCCAAAGAAGCCGGAGGAAAAGAAAGCATACAAGGCAACGTGGGATTCGGAAAGCGAGTCCGAAGAAGAGGTTGATACCGCAAACATGTGTTTCATGCAAACACTCCAAAGGTAACCTCCCATCTCTTGATGATGAAGATGATGAGTTAAGTAAGGAAGTTCTTATACATGCTTTTGTTGAACTTTCCAAAACTTATGATAACAAGAAACTTGAATGCTTAAAATTGCAAAAGGAAGTTGCTTTTCTCAAAAATCAACTTGCTATGGTTCTAAAGAAAAGGATGATATTTCTTCTAATTTTATTTCTATTCAAAATGAGTTTAATGCCTACAAGGTTTCTTGTAAGGGAAAATCTCCTATTGTTGATGTAAAAGAAATTTCCTCTTTAAAAACTAAAATGGTTGATTTGAAAAAGTTTGGAAAGATTGTGCTTTTAACACCAAGAAACTTGAAGAAAAGTTTTCCAAAAAGCACACCTCTCATGCTCACACTACACATGCTAAATCTTTTCATGCTCACAACTCTCATGCTCACACATCACACACTCATTATGCTTTCAAATATGGTAGAGTATATAGATGCACATATTGTGGTAAGAATGGACATTTAGCTAAATTTTGCTATGACCAAGTTAATAGATCAAATAATCTTATTTGGGTTAATGAAAACTAACCTCTAGGACCCAAGAAAATGTGGGTACAAAATCAAGACCTAAATTATTGATGTAGGAACACACCAAGGCCCCAAGACGTAGGGAGCGGTGGTACCTTGATAGTGGTTGTTCAAGACACATGACGTGGGATATCAACAACTTCACAACCCTATCAAGGTACATGAAAGGTGGCTCCGTCACCTTCGGGGATGACTCCAAAGGAACTATCATCGGTATAGGTAACATTCAAATTGGTGCATCTCTATTATAGAAAATGTTGTTTTAGTAGATGGTTAAACATAATTTGCTTAGCATTAGTAACTTTGTGACCGTGGACTTAAAGTTGTTTTTGATGATTCTTCTTGCAAGATTTTTGATGTTAAATCTGATGTTTGTATTCTTACCGGTTTTCGTGAGAATAATGTTTATATTATTGACTTGCTTAATTAGATTGTTCTACTAAATGCTTGAATGCTTTGATGAAAATTCTTGGCTTTGGCATAGAAGATTAGGACATGCATCTTTTGATCATCTTTCTAGAATTAATTCTAAGGATTTAGTAAAGGGTATACCTTGCTTGAAGTTTGAGAAAGACCGCATTTGTGGTGCGTGCCAACTTGGGAAACAAACCAAGTCTTCCTTCAAACCAATAAGGATATCATGACTACTAGGCCCTTAGAACTAATTCATATAGATCTTTTTGGACCAACAAAAACTAAGAGTTTAAATGGTAGTAGATTTGCATTTGTTTTAGTTGAGATTTTTCCCGTTTCACTTGGTTTTCTTCTTGCAAAATAAAGATCAAACATTTTCTCATTTCAAAATTTTTCGAAAAAGGGTTGAAAAAGAAAAAGGTTTTCGATTTTGAGAATAAGGAGTGATAGAGGTGGTGAGTTTGTTAACCAAACTTCATGACTTATTGTGATGAAAAGGGAATCAAGCATGAAATGTCTTGTCCTAGGACTCCACAACAAAATGGAGTAGTGGAAAGGAAAAACAGAACACTTCAAGAGATGGCTAGGACAATGATAAGTGAATATGACCTCCCTCAATATTTATGGGCCGAGACCGTAAACACCGCATGCTATATTTCAAATCGTATTTATGTGTGTAAGAATTCTTCCAAAACATCTTTTGAAATGTATCATTCTAGAAAACCTAATGTTGCATATTTTAAAGTTTTGGATGCAAGTGTTTTGTTTTAAAATACTAAGGAGAATTGGGTAAATTTGATGCTAAGGCTTATGAAGCTATCTTTGTTGGATATTCTTCTACTAGCAAAGCATATAGAGTATTTAATAGATCTTCACTTACTATTGAAGAAACCATGCATGTTAAGTTTGAAGAATCTAATGTGGTTGTTGAGAATGTTGTAGAGATTGAACCATTAGGTGAAGACATGGAGAGACTATCCTTGAAGGACTCACCCGCTCAAGAAGAAAAGTAAGAATCAATTGGTGATGTTCAAGAGGATAAAGAGGAAAGCTCTCAACTGCTTCCTAAAGCTTAGAGATACGCTACAAATCATCCTAAGGAGCTCATCTTGGGTGATGCATCTAAAGGAATCACAACGCGCTCCAAACTCCATGACCTATGTGGTAACTTTGCTTTCATTTCTCATTTTGAACCCAAAGGCATTCTCGAAGCCGAGACGGACCCATATTGGTTGCTTGCCATGCAAGAGGAACTCAATCAATTTGAGCGCAACCAAGTTTGGCACCTGTTCCTAAGCCCACGATAGACCAATAATTGGTACTAAGTGGATCTTTAGAAACAAGATGATGAGTCCGGAAATGTCATTAGGAATAAAGTTAGGTTAGTGGCCCAAGGTTACACTCAAGTTGAGGGAATTGACTTTGAGGAGACCTTTGCACCGTAGCACGGCTTGAAGCCATACAGATGACACTAGCTTTGCATCTTTCAAAAATTTTAAACTTTTTCAAATGGATGTGAAAAGTGCATTTTAAATGGTTTTATAATGAAGAAGTTTATGTTTCTCAACCTCCCGGTTTTGTTGATCATGTTCATCCCGATTTTGTTTTCAAACTTGATAAAGCTTTATATGGATTGAAACAAGCTCCTAGAGCTTGGTATGAAAGGCTTTCTAGTTTTCTAATTTCAAATGATTTGTTAAAGGCAAAGTAGACACAACTCTATTTACTAAGCATGTTGATAATGATATATTAATTGTGCAAATTTATGTAGATGATATAATTTTTGTTCTACTAATGAGCTTTTATGCAAGGATTGTTGAAAAGGTCATGCAACTTGAATTTGAAATGTCTTCAATGGGTGAGCTCAATTCTTCCTTGGACTCCAAATCAAGCAATTGCAAAACGGGACGCTCATAAGTCAAGCCAAGTACGCAAAGGAACTCGTAAAGAAGTTTGGACTTGAAGGCTCAAAGACTTGCAACACTCCCATGGCAACTACAACCAAGCTTGATAAAGATGACCAAGGTAAAGATGTTGATATTAAATTATATAGAAGCATGATAGGAAGTCTTTTTATTTAACGGTAAGTAGGCCGGATATCATGTTAGTGTGTGTCTTTGTGCTAGATTTCAATCGTGTCCTAAAGAGTCCCATCTTATTGCGGTAAAAACGCATTATTCGTTATATTAAGGGCACTATTGGGATGGGTCTATAGTATCCGAAAAACGGAGATTTCTCTATGACGAGTATTCGGATGCCGACTGCGGGTTGTAGAGTAGATAGAAAGAGTACTAGTGGGACATGTCAATTCTTGGTAATTGTCTTGTTTCATGGTCCTCTAGGAAACAAAATTCCGTAGCACTCTCAACGCCGAGGCGGAGTATGTTGTCGGGGGCTTGTTGTGCACAAGTCCTTTGGATGAAACATACTCTCCTTGATTTTGATTTGCATTTTGATCATATAAAAATATTTTGTGATAATACTATTACTATACACATGACTAAGAATGCAAATCAACATAGTAAGACCAAGCACATTGAGATTAGATATCACTTTCTTAGAGATCATTTGAGAAAGGAGATATAGATATTGATTATGTTTCTACGGATTACAACTAGCCGATATTTTCACTAAACCTCTTGATTTTGCTAGTTTCGTTTATTTGTGGAGAACTTAATGTTTGTAATTGATTAAACATGTGATTCCTAACCCTTTTGATGTATGACAAAAAGGGGGAGAATAAGTTAGTGCATGATAAAAATAAATATATGGTCTGGTTCCATATGAGTTTATATGAGTTTATATATGTTTTGTTGTTGTCTTGTTTTCATGCGTTTTATATATGTTTTGTTGTCTTGTTTTGTTTTCATGCGTTTCAATTGGTTTAAATTGGTATCAAGAGCATATATGTTTTTATGTTTTTCAATGAGTTCTTGTGTTTTTGAGTTTAAATGTTTCTTTATATAACATAATTGAGGGGGGAGTTTTCTCCCCCCTATATTTTTATCTTGTAGCCTATTTGTTTTGTCATCATCAAAAAGGGGGAGATTGTTGGCCCAAAAGGTTACACCCTCCATTTATTGAGTTTTGATGATGACAAACCAAATTAGTGCTATTTGGTACTAATGAGTTGTTTAAGATAAGTTTCAGGTTAGTACCACATTTGGAGGCCATTGCTTAGCTATTGCAACAACTTCTAGGTTTCATGAAGCAAAGAAGGCATATTGCATATCAAGGAAGGAACATAGAAGAAGGGCTCTAGCAAGGCATAGCATGCTCAAGACTTGAAGATTGCTCAACAAGATTTGTTTTTAGTTTTATAGGTCTAGAATTTGTTAAAGAATGATGAACAGGTTTGAAGCTCTATCACACACGTTTTGCGCACATATTGTTTCTAAGATGATTTTCTATAAAATATACAAAAATATTTGATACAAAATCCTCTGCCTACAAATCAATTTTTATGTTTTATACTTAGTACTATTAAAGATATTTTTCATAAAAAATCAAAGTCTTTTCAAAATTGTGTTTCAAACTCATTTTGTCCTGAGCCGGTCGACCGCACCAGTCGACCGTGCCTGTGTCAGTCTTGTCCGGTCGACCGGACAAGTCGACCGAGGTTCTGGCAGATGCACGTATCAGTGTGCATGTTTGCAGGTCGACCGGGCGGTCGACCTAACTGTTGTGGCTTTGGTCTCGGGTTTGTGGGTCGACCGGGCGGTCGACCGTATGCCTGCAACGGCTCTATTTTTGTATTGGCGGTCGACCGACCGGTCGACCGGACTAGCCGTTGAACAGTAAACGGCTATTTTCTGGGCTGTTTTATATTTGTCTTTTTGTGTTTAAAATTGTTTAAGGGATATATTTCAAACCTAATACTCTCTGATTAATCCTAATTATGTTTTATCCCTTAACCCAAACCCTCTCCTATAAATAGCGGTGTTGGGGAGAGAGATTGTTTACAACAATTATTACAAGAAAAATTCAAAAGTTTAAGGCTTTCAAAAGAGCTTTGTTTCTTGGTTTTTGTGCTGAAATTCTCTCTCATTTTCTGAAGTGTTTTGAAATTCTCTCTGATTTATTTTCTTTCTTCACTTACAACAAGAGCTTCATTCCTACTCATTGTTCTCTAAGGACCTTTTGTAAGGGAGAGACTTTTGAAAGAGAGAGTTTGTGGTCTTTTGACTACTCAGAAATTGCTTGTACTTGAGATGTGGAGTTGGGTACCGGTGTAATTGTGATTTTCTTTGTGATAGTGAAAGTAGCTAGAATCCTTCTGGGGAAGGCGGGGAGTAGAGCTGGGTGCTCGAACCTCGATAACATATCCTTGTGTTTGCGTTTGGTTTACATTCTTGCACTTATTACTTGCTTATCATCATCATTGCCATATTTACTTGCTTTCATTCATCTTGGAATCTTGTTGGGTGATTGTACATCTAATTTTTAATTTGTCCATTGATTAGCATTATCACCTATTCACCCCCCCTCTAGGTGATTTTCACGAGGCATATGACAATGCGAAAATTGTGAAGGATAGGGTAAGGTTTTTCACGATAAGTTCATCACGAGAAAAAACTTTGTCCAAGGACAAAAAGTGTTACTCTATAACTCTAGACTTCATCTCTTTCTCGGCAAGTTAAAATCAAGATGGACAGGGCCCTTCATTGTTAAGACTGTGTTTCCACACGGAGCCATAGAGATCTACGACCCAAAAAATTGCAGTACATTCAAGGTAAATGGTCAACGTCTTAAAATCTTTTTGGAATCAGTTCCGGAAGTAAAAGCAGTCATGGGTCTTTTTGACCCAATGTATCGGTAACTCTATCTCTCTGCCAATTCATGCATCCATGCATTTCATTCATACATTGGGGACAATGCATGAGACAAGTGTGGGGGAAGGGTAAAATGTAAAAAAATAAAAATAAAAATAAATTAAAAATTAAAAATTAAAAATTAAAAAAATATATAAAAAATTTCTCTTATTTGTTCTAACATAAATAAAAAAAATAAAAAAAAATTATAAAAAGGACAATATTTTCACTTATCTTTTGAAAGAAATCTAAGTTAGTCTTAAGAATTAGGAAAATCATGATTAGGATTTCTAAAAACTTGGTCAAAATAAATAAATTGTTGAATTTTAGGTATAGGAGGAGAAATTGAATAAGTAATAGTCTTAATTTTTACCTTAATGAAATGTGCATACCTAATGCATATCTAGGATTCTAAGACAAAGACTCGCGTGCCATTTAAAAATTAAAAAAAATCACTAATTAAGCTGGATACATGTGCCTCAAGAAGCATAAGTATTCACGCCTAAAGATGATTTTATAAAATAAAGTCTTGGTTTTGTGGCCTAATTCACTCGAATTTGAGTCCGTGGGGTGTTTTCTCACCCGGTGCCCTAAAACCAACCAGTTTGGGAGTCACTGACTTTAAGTTCGCTACATGGGTGGATTAGAAAGCCTAAGAAAACTAAGAAATATTATATATGTATTAACACATCTAATAGTCCATTAGTTAGGTATGAGGGCCTCAAGAAGCCTTGATACTTACACGAAAGAAAATTAGATGAGTTATACATATTCTTAAAAATAAGAATAATAATAATAATCATAATAATAATAAAGAGGCATGAGAGTCCAAGTTAAGAATTCCTAGATCCACAAGGATGCATATGACTTTTAGTAACGAAAAAGACTATACAAAAATTCAATTTTGATCCTTACCTAAAAATGGATAACAATTTACTATATAAAGACTAAGTTAGGAATGAATAAAAATGATAATCCTAAAACTTATAGATTACTTAGTTTCCTCAAACATATTTCAAATATTTTCCTTTTTATGGATTTTGTGGGTGTAATCCGCTGAAAACCCTCACGAGACAACACTCGTCCTCTAGGGTAACCTTGGGGTTTAATGGCTTGTTGCACATGCTAAGTGCAATCGTGATTCCTACGAAAGTGAGTTAGCTAGATTAGTTTTCTTTTCCTTTTAATTTTTACTCGAGGACGAGCAAAAAGATAAGTGTGGGGGTGTGATAGGTAATAAAAAATACATAATTGTCATTACATTTACTATCTCATTTTCATATTTATTCCTACAATTATGGACTATTACTAATGTTTTATATATTAATGTGTGCAGGCCTTGAGTATTTATTTAAATAAAGAATAAAAGCCTAAATGAAGCACAAAAGCCCATGTCCAAGCCCAAGTGCAAAAGTTGCAATTACCAAGTGCAAAGTTGCAAATACTAAAAAGAGGGAAGTGATAGACTTCTATTCAACCCTAAATGCTTGCAGGATGAGGATAAATATAAAAGAAGGAGAGTGCAAAGATAAATTCATTTTGAAGAGATTTGGATTTAGGGTAACTTGCTTCCCAAGTTATCCCGAATTCAAAATAAAGAGTCGAGATGCCAGATCCAAACAGATATACCCAGATGGACGGACCAGAGGAGGCCATGCGCGAAAGCGCGTGGCCAGGGAAACGCGGCCAAGGCCGCGTTCCGCGACCATATGGATGAGATGGAACAACGGCTTTCGGAGGAAAATTCTATCGGGACCTCTACACTTTCTGCTCCTATAAATACCCCTACAGAGCAACAGAGAGGCGCATCCAGAGACGGGAGATTAGGTTTTTTTAGTTTTTCTCTTTAAATTTCTGTAATTTTGCTTTAGCATATTGTGGAGAAGAAGGAGCATTGTATTTGACGAGATTTCAAATAAAGTTACCTCTTTTGCCATTTAAATTCTTCTGATTTAATTTGTTTTTCTCTGTGATCTTTCTATTTGTTTTGTTTTTCTTTCTTTTGGAATTCTTTACATAACAAAATAAAAAAAAATTGAAAAAAAAAGAAGATGATTAACTAATTCTTAAGGTGGTTTGCTGATTTCTTAAACAACCCTAGAGCAGTTTAGGAATTGAATGGATTAATAATAATTTTTAGAAACCCTAGGTTTACGACAGATTGCTTGAAGATAAATTGATGACTAGTTTTTCTAATCTAGTTTATAGCTCTAAACAATTCTTCACAACTTCATGCTTAAGTACTTGACAGCATAACCTTAAGGTAAAGCTTTTCTTATGCTGTACTTAGAAGTAGAAGTTAGTGAACACTTATTGGATTTTTAGTAGTGCAAACTAGTTAGATTCTAAATCATTTTTTTCTGCTTGAATCTTTTCTAATAAACTAGGGTAGATTTTATGTATTTCAAGATGACATTCAATATCCAAGACTTGCATTATGGGTTATGGTAGAAGATCAGTAAAAACTACATATCTCCAATCATATATTTCAAATCTAATCTCTCTTTTGTTTTGTTCTAAGGATACAGAGAAATCGTCGAAAAGCTTGCATCGCATCTTCCCTGTGGATCGACCCGCTTTGGCCCTTGCTGCAGCGGATAGCATTGAGACTGAGAATTCATACTTTAACTCTTACTTTTTCTTTGCAATCTCAGTTTTTCAATCAAAACTCAAGATTCAATTTCTTTACATCCATTTGAACTTGCCCAAAATTGTGAACCACCTTGACATTTTGGCAAGTTATCCTTTCCCGAAATTGAACTTGAGCTTGAAAGTGATCCTGAACCTCAAGTTGGTAATTCCATTTCACTTTTGATTCAATAATGACTCCGGTATCTTTACCAGATTTTTTTTCGGAGTAGTCAACATTGAATCCTGTACCCATACACCGTAATAGAATCACCAATATCTTATGATCACACTCATTATAGGGACAGTGAGGTGAACGTCAATTCTTTGATTTGAACTCTATTTTTTAACCAATTTCGACTCTCATTGTTGACTCTCGACTTGATCGAGTCAACTCCTGAGTCGATATCGATTTGTTGTTATTTTTTCCATTTAAGTCCAAATCACTCATCTCTCAAAATCACACTTCATTGTTTGACAAGACTGTTGAAGAAAATGACTCAGTAATATTTTTGAAAAATTGGCCATTAGATGGGGATAAACTTTTCAATAAGACCATTCAATCAATCATCCTTTTATTGGGTCATATTAAAGAGGTCATTGGTGGGTTCCTGCAAGATCCACGCTATTTGATGGGGTAGCAACGCTTGGCCAATCAGACCACTACCGGAGCCACCACCATGAGGTAATTTTCCTTCTCTCCCATTTATTTCATGCATATACACATTCACGATGCATTGAGGACAATGCGTGAGATAAGTGTGGGGGAGGGTTTACTAACATAGTTAGTTTTACATTTTCTTTCTTTTACACTTCTTTCCAAAAAAAAATTTTTTTGAAACAAGAAAAAATAGTTTTGATTATTTTTAAGAAAAATAAGATTATCTTAGGAATTAGGAAGACCTTAAATTATGAAATTTAAACTAAGTCAAAATAATAGATCTTGTCTAAATTATAGGATAAGAAAGTAAGATTGAAAAGATAATTTGATCTTGAATTTTTTACCTTAGATTTATGCACTCCACACTTACATAATTTTTGAGATTGAACAAAGACTGAAAATGCCATAAAAAATAATATATATTAAAAAAATTATGATAATAAAAATCACTTATTGAAGTTGGGTAATTATGCCTCAGGAAGCATGATATTCATACTAAAATAGTGAACAAAAAATAAAATAACTCCCTTTATTTTGTGGCCTTATTTACTCGAGTCCTTAAGTCCGAGGGATGTTTTCTCATCTGGTGCCTAAGACCATCAGGTTTGGGAGTCACCGGCTAAAGGCTCACTACCGGGTAAATAAGAAAACCTAAGAAAACTAAGGAAGAAAAAAAAATAAATAAATAAATAAATAATATATATTAAATAAATGCATGAAAGTTTGAGTCGATATCCAAAAATCTTCACAGTTCACAAAGTGCATATTTTTCTAAGAGTTTTTTGAAAGATCAAAGAGTCAATTCAATTTTAAATTCTTACATAATTTATAACAAGATTTTTTACATTTGACTTAGTTTAAGAAGAACAATTTCTGGTTAACCTATGACCTTGGATCACTTATATTTTCACAAAAAATACTTCAACACTTTTCTCTATTCAAAAAGCTTTTCAAAATACTAACATTTGATTTTTCTTTATGGATTTGTGGGTGTAATCCGCTGAAAACCCTCCGGAGAAAAAACCCTCTAGCAGAAACTTAGAGGTTTAACGGCCTGTTGCACATGCTCAATGCAATCGCGTCACCTGCGAAAGTGGTGTAAATAATTCCTTAGTTTTTTGATTTGCTCGGGACGAGCAAAAGATAAGTGTGGGGGTGTGATTAGTCTTAAGTTTGCATAATTTGTATCACATCTTCACATTGATTTCATATTAAATTTTGCTAATAAAGCTTTGCTTTCTTGATTCTAGGTCCATGGTGTGCAATGAAGAAGAAGACCCTAAATACCATTTAATGGTGATTAAAGGCCTATTAAAGATAGCCATTGACCTAGAGGAGTTGATTCGTCAAAATCAGGGGCTGCAAAATCAAAACCGGGCACAGGGCCTGACAGGGGACAGACGGGACCAGCCCGTGCGCGTTTTAGGCCAGGCCTGTCCCCTGGCCCCCCTCTTCCCTGGTGGCTGTAAATACCCCCCTGGGATTCAGAGCAAATATATACAGAGTTAGGAGTAGTTTTAAGCCATGTTGTAATTAGGGTAGTTTAGTTTAGGTTAGTTCTCTTCCCACTTTGTATTTTTCATTTGTAGATCTTGTAATAGGGAGAGAGAGTGGTTCATGCTTGGAATGTAAGAGTGCTTGTAATAGAAGGTGACAATTTATGAAAGGTGCTCTCTTACCTCTCTATGTTTCTTCTCTCTAATCTCTTTTACATGTTTAGCTAAACTTTTCTCTCATGGCAACTAACTACTAACCACCAACTAATCTAACTTTTTTATGATAATACACATGAATCTAATAGCCTCGGTTGGCCTTGCTCTTGCAAGAGCCATTGATGGCTCATGATGTGGATCTAACACTCTAACTTCCTAACCACTAACAAGCTAACATTACTTTACTCCATGCTTACTTTTCTATAGTTTGATGGTTAAGTGTAGCTTGCACTTATTTATTGAGTTGGGTTGTGATGAGTTACTATGGGCCATGCTTGTATCGCTCTTGAACCAAGGACTAGTGATGGCCAAGGATACATGTGAGGCAACTATCACTAAGAGGTAGCATGTTTGTGGAGTCATTAGTAGTTAGTAGCCATGGGTTTTCTTTCCTTTTCACTTGTGTTTTAGATATACCAACAAAAACATAAACATTTTATCTTCTCTGGTTCCCACTCTTTGTGTTTCACCGTAGTTCTCTTTTCATTCTTTTCTTTCTTTCTTTTTCATTCTTTAAAACTTTGAAGAACTTTTAACACAAACGTGAATCAACCGGTAAAGCTTCTATCGCCTCCCGTTTTTTTAGATTCGACTCGTTTAGCCTCTATGCTATAACGGAAGTATCGAGGAAGCCAAAGCACACACACTTTCAAATATCGATTTCAAAACATACACTTTTTGTGCGCGATTTCCCCGATCCGTGGGTTCCTGCGAACACCACATAATTTTGTAACCCCACTGGAAACACCACATTGAGGTTATTTTTTTTTTTTCCCTCTATAGTTTCATGCATACATCTTTTCACGATGCATAAGGACAATGCATGAGATAAGTGTTGGGGAGGGTCTATTAACATAGAGTTTTTAGATTTTCTTTATTTTTCACTTCTTTTATGATATTTGCAAAATCTCTCTTTTGTATAGAATTTTTCCTTTCCTTAAAAAACTTTTTGAAATAAGGGAATAAGTTTGATCTAATTTAAGAAAAATTAAGATGATCTTAGAAACTAAGAAAACCTTAATTATGACATTTTAAACCTAGTTAAAATAATGAATCTTGTTAAAAATTATAGGTTAAGTAAGAGAGATTGAAGAGATAATTTTTATTGAATTTTTTGCCTTAGAGAGTATGCACTTCACACTTACACTTTTTTGGGATAGAAACAAAGACCTAAAATGCCATAAAGCAAAATAAATAAAAAGAAAAAATATATGGTATATATGAATAAAAAAACCTACTTATTAAAGCAGGATAACTATGCCTTAAGAAGCATGATTATGCACGCCTAACAGTGGTCAAAAAGAAACAAATAATCACGATTTGGTCATCAATAATGCATATTTTCATACTTTTTTTATACTTAATATTTGTTAAACATTACTATTTAATTCATTTATAATTTAGTGATGTGCCGGCCTCTAAATCCAAGAGAAAGCCCAAAAAGAAGCTCAAAAAGCCCACAAGAATTATGAAAATAAAGATATTAGGAAGATGAAGAAAGCATCTTTTCTCTCTCATTTAAATTTGGGTTTTAAATTAATTTATTTAAAATTTAAAGGAGGAGAAGGATAGAATAAAATGAATTCTCATCCAGAGTTAAAGATAGAGTAGACTTCTATTTAACCTAATTGCTTGCACCACAAGATGAAGATGGGACATTCAAAGGTGTTGCTATGAGAGGTTTAATGTAACATGACAGGCTTGATCTGTAGTTAATTTTGTAGGAAAAATGATTACAGTTTGATGTGGTCCTACCATTTCGATGGATGGGAATTGGCAAGGGACTTTGGTGGAATTGATCGTCTCTGCAAATGTAAGAATGTTCTGAGAATCTGAAAAGTCACCTAGAGGGGGGGTGAATAGGTGACAATGTAATCAAGGGCAAATAAAAATTTAAAGCTACAACAATCACAGATGAATGCTAGCAAATAAGTATGACAATGAATTTGATGAGTAAATAATAAGAGCAAGCAAATAGAGTAAGAATTGCAAGAATGTAAAACCAATCGCAAACACAAAGATATGTTATCGAGGTTCGAGCACCAGCTCTACTCCCCGCCTTCCCCAGAAGGATTCTAGCTACTTCCACTATCACAAAGATCTCAATTACAATGGAGTACCCAACTCCACAATCTCAGTATAAGAAATTTCCTTGGTAGTCAAAATACCACAAACCTCTCTTTCAAATATCTCTTCCCTTACAAAGGTCCTTAGAGAATATTGAGTAGGAATGAAGCTCTTGTGTGTGTAAGGAAAAGAATAGAAATCAGAGAAAAACTTTTGAAAACCCTTCAGAAAATTTGAGAGAATTTAGCTCAAAAACCAAGCATTTGAAAGCCTTAAACTTTTGAATTTTTGCAAAAATTGTTGTTGTAACCAATCTCTCCCTAAACACCACTATTTATAGGAGAGGGCTAGGGTTTAGGGAAATAAACATAATTACAGATGTTTAGGAGGTAATTAGATCAAAAATATCCTTAAACGGATTTTAAATACAAAAGACAAAAATAAACAACACTTAAAAAAATCTGCCCGTTACTGTTCAACGGCTACATCGGTCGACGGGCCGGCCTCGAGACCGGTAGCAAAAAAATTTGACCGTTACAGGCTATCGGTCGACCGAACCGGTCGACTGATACAAACTGTGACTAAAAAATAAATAGTCCGGTCGACCGCCCCGGTCGACCGACAGACGTGCACACGGATACGTGCATCTGCCAGGACTTCGGCGACTGGTCCGGTCGACCGGACCAGACTGACATAGGCTCGGTCGACCTACCCGGTCGACGGATCAGGTAAAAAGCCAAATTTAAAAAGAAATAAAAGAGCATTTGATTTTATCAAAAAATACTTTTGAACAGGGATTAGTATAAAACACAAATATATATCTGTAGACAAAATCTTGTATGCAAAATATTTTGTATAATTTATAAGAAATTATTTTGGAATGAGCATGTGCGCAAAAACGTGTGTGATAGAGCTTCAAACCTATCCACTATTCTTTAACATACTATAAACTGAAAAACAAAATACATGAAGACTTCTTGAGCTATCTCAAGTCTTTGAGCCATCCAATGCCTTGCTAGTGCCTCTCTCTATGACCTTCCTTGATGTGCAATTTGCCTTCCTTGCTTTGTGAATTTAGAAGTTCTTGCAATAGCTAAGCGAATGGACTCTAAAACATGGTACAAACCTGAAACTTATCTTAACAAACTTGTTAGTACAAATAGCTCATATTTGGTTTGTCATCATCAAAACACCAAAAAAATTGGAGAGTGTAACCTCTTGGGCCCAACAATCTCCCCCTTTTTGATGATGACAAAATAAATAGGCTATTAACAAAAATATAGGGTAGGAGAAATCCCCCTCAAATTTAGTACCAAATAGCTCATATTTGGTTTGTCATCATCAAAACACAAAACAATTGGAGAGTGTAACCTCTTGGGCCAACAATCTCCCCCTTTTGATGATGACAAAACAAATAGGCTATTAACAAAAATATAGGGTAGGAGAAACTCCCCCTCAAATTATGCGATACTTAAAAACACAAGAGTATGCTCTAGATGCCAATAATTGAAATGATGCACCAATTATTGAAACCAATTAAACACAAATATATAAAACACAAAAATTGCTCTTGATACCAAAAATACAAAAAACAACTAAAACACAAGAATTTATTTAAAACACAAAAACTCATAAAAACAAAAACATATAAATTCATATGGAACCAAGACCAAATGAACTTATTTTTGTCCATGTAAACTTATTCCTCTCCTTTTGTCATACATCAAAAAAGGTTGTGAAAAACATGTTTATTCAATAATACAAACATTAAGTTCTCCAAAAATAAACGAAAATCTAGCAAAATCAAGAGGTTTAGTGAAAAATATCGGCTAGTTGTAAATCCGTGAAAACATAATCCATATTCTATATCACCTTTCTCAAAATGATCTCTAAGAAAGTGATATCTAATCTCAATGTGCTTTGTCTTACTATGTGATTTGCATTTTTGGTCATGTGTATAGTACTAGTATTATCACAAAATATTTTATATGATCAAAGTGCAAATCAAAATCAAGGAGAGTATGTTTCATCCAAAGGACTTTGGCACAACAAGCCCCCGCGGCAACATACTCCGCCTCGCGGTTGAGAGAGCTACGGAATTTTGTTTCCTAGAGGACATGAAACAAGACAATTACCAAGAAATTGACATTCCCACTAGTACTCTTTCTATCTACTCACAACCCGCACATAGTCGGCATCCGAATAACTAGTCATAGAAAAATCTATAGTTTTCGGATACCAAAGACCCATTCCAATTGTGCCCTTAATATAACGAATAATGCGTTTACCGCAATAAGATGAGATCTTTAGGACACGATTGAAATCTAGCACAAAGACACACACTAAACATGATATCCGGCCTACTTGCCGTCAAATATAAAAGACTTCCTATCATGCTCTATATAATTTAATATCAACATTTTTACCTTGTTCGTCCTTATCAAGCTTGGTGTAGTTGCCATTGGAGTGTTGCAAGCCTTTGATCCTTCAAGCCCAAACTTCTTTACTAGCTCCTTTGCATACTGGCTTGGT